>JAHWFO010057934.1:288912-299592 GCA_023313115.1 Rhysida immarginata | reverse complement strand
CGGGGGGGGGGGGGAATATAATTTTACCTGACATCGAGAAAATTATCACATTAAAACGAAGGAAATAAAATGGTAAGCTGCCTCGTTTTTTTTTTGTTTTTTTTTACAATTTCGAATTGATAATTATCAACTCGACTTTAAGGAACTGATCAACATAATGTGCAACAGGGGGTAAGGAAGAATACCCGCGTGTACGGGCGCTGCCCGCAGACAGAAATCTTGGACACACATGTTTTAGACCTATCTTTTAAAATTTCCCTTGCCCTTGACGTAGAAGCTCTTATATCCTCCTTGCTCTAGCGGAGCTTCCGTTGTTCAGATGTTTCCAATGCCCTGATAGTTTTTTATCTTTCTGTTGCAAATTTCACTGATCAATACTCGTTCTTTCTCTAATTTTTGCGAAACACACAAATTTTCGCCAGTCGTCTGGACGTTTTTAGGGAGCTCAAGGGAGACCCATGTGATTCCTTATCCTCCTCGATAAACACTGCCTTATCTATGTCCTGTCATTGCATAATCATATTTATGTTCGTTGTTAATAATTCGTTACCCCCTCCCTAAAATATGTTAATATGGTTAATTATGTAGTGCCACACCAGTTAATGTGTTAAGTATATAGTGCAACACCAGTTAATATGTTAAGTTTACAGTGCAACACCAGTTAATGTGTTAACAAATTTTCAACCCCCCTTTCCCCCTCTAAGGGGTTGAATTTCGAAAAACCTCTTCTTATTGCTCACTTACATTTTGTAAAGAACCTTTGTACAAAATTTCAAGTTTCTAGGCCTTATGGTTTGGGCTGTGCATTGATCACTCACTCACTCACTCACTCACTCAGTTTCTTCTTCTTGTATATATAGACTAGCAGAAGTACCCGGCGTTGCCCGGGTTAATTAAACTTGTAGGTAAACAGAACAATCTCAAAAAATTAAGTTATAACTCCCAATTGGAGTTAATAATCAATAGTACACAGAGCAAAGGGACTATCCGTTCTACGAAAAATACAAAAAACAGGAATTCGAGGTGATGGACCGGGACTTTATCTAAACTGTTCTTGACTTGCCTCACCACTCGGAGCATCACCAGATACTTTAGACTCAAGTTTTTCTTGCCCTTGACAAAGAAGCTCTTATACCCTCTTGTTTAATTCGAAACTCCTGTTGTTGAGATGTTTCAAATGCCCGTATAGTTGCTGAGTTTCTCTGACAAAAAACTCGTTCTTTCTCTTTCCTTTCCAGATACATAAATTTTTGCTAATCGTCTGGACGTTTGATAGGGGGCTCAAGGGGTCAACGTGTGACTTCTTTGCCTCATCAATTGACGCTGCCTTATTAATGTTTTGTCACTGCATCATCATTTAATGCTCATTATTATTAATTCTTGGAAAGGAAAGTTCAATCATCGCATTATCAGCACCTCAGTTTCCGAAATATACACATTCCCACAGAATATAGTCAAAATGTATTTTTATGAACTGTTTGGATCTTATGTGCTACCATAAGTTAGGTGATAAACCGGCGTGGCTCGGACTTTTTTTTGTTTGGATTATTTTTTGCAATATCTTAAAAATAAACACATGAAAACACTTAGGATTAATACAGTAAAAATTCTTAGTGAAAATTCGAAAAAAAAAATTCAAAAGGCTCATAATGGATGGACTTCTCTAAGGATGCCACTGCTAGTCTAAATTATTTCTTACTCACGTAATCTTACTTTAGATGTACACTTGATGTTGTTGCAATTCCCACTCTTCTCTCGATGTCTTGAAGCAAAACTTGGCCATTCATCACTTTGTGTAGTCTAGCGGTCGCCGATTCTTCTATTTACTTGCTTACGTTTTGATCAATACAGCACGGAGCTAAAGGAGTGCTTCCTCTGTCGTCTTTCCACTCTTTCTCAATAGTCTACTAACTCTCCATTTTCTCCAGTTACTGATCATTTTTAAAGATTTTCATGGAATTATATGCATTGTTACAAATTGAAACTTATATATATTGCACAAACTTTGCCTTGCATTGTTGGTCATGAGATATATACACGTTGAACTTTGCATTGTTGGTCATTGAGATATATATTGTTGAACCTAGCAGAGGCACCCGGCGTTGCCCGAGATAATTGCAGTTGTAGATTAAACAGAACAACCTCATGATTTTAAATAATATATTTGTTTTCAGTAATTCTACAATTTCCGTCTATAGACGAAGCAGTTGTTCAGATGTTTCCGATGCCCGGATAACTTTTTGTAATCTCCGCCCAATATCCATTCATTTCGATAGATATGAATTATTGTTATCGTCCTTCGAAAGATTATTATAGGACATAACACCATATGGTTTTTGGTTTGAAGAGTTGAGTTCATTTATGTTTGTTATCGGTTATGTCGTCAACTGTAGCTCGAACGAAGGGACTGCGTCCTTTGTCATCTTTCATTGTTTCTCAATAGTCTGCTAAATCTCTATTATCTCCAGTTACTGATCATTATTAAATATTTCCAAGAAAATGTTAACTTCTAAGAAAAGCCCGAACAACAGGAACTCCACGTATTGTTACAAATTCAATTATGTTTTATAATTCTCAGAGGCGGGATGGAACCATCATTCTTAATGATCCTACTTACATTGCACACTTTCTCCGGAACTTGACTTACCTCCTTGTTGTTCTATCTCAGATTAAAATGTTATCCATCTTCACCCCCGGGGAGCATCACTGGATACTTTAGACCTATCTTTAAAAATTTCCCTTGCCCTTGACGTAGAAGCTCTTATATCCTCCTGCTCTAGCGGAGTTTCCGTTGGTCAGATGTTTCTAATGCCCGGATAGATTTTATCTTTCTGTTGCAAATTTCACTGATCAATACTCGTTCTTTCTTTTTTTTTGCCAAACACACAAATTTTCGCCGGTCGTCTGGGCGTTTTTAGGGAGCTCAAGGGAAACCCGTGTGATTCATTAGCCTCCTCGATAAACACTGCCTGATCTATGTCCTGTCATTGCATAATCATATTTCGTTACCCCCCCTCCATAAAAGATGTTAAAATGGTTACGTTTTTAGTGCCACACCAGTTAATGTGTTAAGTACACAGTGCAACACCAGTTAATGTGTTAACAAACTTTCGACCCCCTTTCCCCCCCTTAGGGGTTGAATTTCAAAAAACCCCTTCTTAGTTTTCACTTACATTTTGTAAAGAACCTCTGTACAAAATTTCAAGTTTCTAGGCCTTATGGTTTGGGCTGTGCGTTGATCACTCACTCAGTCAGTTTCTTCTTTTATATACAGGGTGTTTTTGAATTTAGTGCAGATTTTTTGGGAGATGATAGAAGAGGTCCTTAGAAGTATTTTTTGTCATATGAACATGGGGTCCCTGCAGCTCCGTTTATTTACAATACTGCATTGAACAGTCTATTGACACCGGGACGCTGTGTGCGTTGGTAGGCCTCAGTATAAACGGAGCTGCGGGGACCCCATGTTCATATGACAAAAAATACTTCTAAGGACCTCTTCTATCATCTCCCAAAAAAATCTGTACTCAATTCAAAAACACCCTGTATATAGATTACGACACCGTTTATTATAGTTTTTTCCACTGCCTACGTTTCCCCCCTTCCTGATCCCGTCCCCATGAAACTATTTCTATGCCAATACAGCATTTTAATACAATATGTTTTTCCTTTCAAATCCCGGATAATACGCTACTATATAAAAATTATAACTTTTATTCCAATAAACACAGATTTAAATGAATGCACTCTTGATCTATATGCTTATCCGGCCACCCGCTGTTAGCACGATAATCTGACCATCAAGGTCTCAGCTCGGCGTATCAACTTTTCAGGCTTTTTCGTAGACCCTTTTAAGTCGATTTCATGTGTTAATAAAGTGACCGTAAAGAATACCAAGATAATGATATGTCACATAATAGTCGATTCGTCAAGAATGAATATAATGTTACCTTCTGTTAATCTTTAAAGCATTGTTGGCCTGAGCACCCGCACGCGACGTTCGCTTTGTCGCAGCTAAAGCACTTTCTTGGAATGTTGCAATATTTTATTTTTTATGAAACCACGATAAATAGGCAATCATGAATGTCATATTATTGTAATTTATTTTTTTCATTGTAAATGATTTTTGTTAGAATTCAAGTGCATGTTTACTTTTTGGACGCACCTTATATTCAATAATATAAATCTCACGTGGAAAAACTCTTTGCAGTATTGAGTACATTCCTTGGTTATTATTATGTGGACTGGTATATAGGGTGAGGCATTTATCTTGAGACAACTGAATATCTCGGAAACTAAGCATTGTACGAAAAAATATCCAAAACCAAAAGTGAATTGTTTCGCGGGGGAAATTCATTAGTTAAAAAATTACCCCCCCCCCCTTGTGAGGGGGACTGAGGGGAGGAGGTAACTTTGAAATCTTAAATAGGAACCCCTATTTTTAATGGAATATTCAGATTGTACACAATATTCGAGAAATGTTTTATTCAACTGATCCAACTGATCTAAACAGGAGATAGAGGCCCTGAAAGTATGGAACTTTTAAAGTTTTGAACCCAATTTTATCGATGAAGACAAAGAGATAGAGAGTTGGTCTTACAGACATTCCTATTCTACTTTTTAATGGTCTTTAAGAATCCGAAGTTAGAATTTCAAAAATCCAATATTTTTCAATACACACGCATAGGACTGCTGCCCCCAAAAGTTCACTTGTGCACTAACAAATTTTAATTCTTCCCCGCGAAATAATTCACTTTTGATTTTGGACATTTTTTTCGTACAATGTTTAGTTTCCGAGATATTCAGTTGTCTCAAGATAAATGCCACACCCTGTATAAAGACATGCTTGTTGAACCGACCATAGAACAGTGCCAACAGTCTTGAAGTTAAGATGCCTTCCATCGTAACTTTTTTTTTATTAACTCTACGCAGTGAATAATAGAGTTGCGGAGTAAAGGGCGATGGGAGGGAACGAAGAAGCCCACAGCTAAAAGGTAAAAGACGAAAGGCCTATAAGCTTAGCAATTTCATTCAGATATATTCGTTGCCGACTCGAAGGCGCTCCTGGTGGCTTCCATTCGCACTTACTTTAATTTAAGGAAAACAGAGCTTGCAAAACACACCCTACAGCTACACTTTAACAGCCAGTCTCTCGACGTTGAATATAACTAAACGAACTTAAAAGTTGAAATGGAGAATGAAAGTGGGGGGGAGGTGTCTTCTGCCAACATCAAAACGCATTTGAAAGAGAATGCAGAAGATCCATCTCCCCAAAAGCGACTGCGAGCATTGACTCTGACGGTCGCTAGAGCAAGCCACTTAAACCTTTTAGAGAGCCCAACGTAAATGCAGTTTTAAAATCAATTCCTTGGCTTATTTTATCTGCTTTCCTTATGCATAATTAAAAGGAGAAAAGGTGCCAACATAAAATAAATATTGAAAGAGTCATTGGAAAATATATTAAATTATATTTTTAAGCGCTGCAATTAACTCCTGAAGGTAAATAAACCTGGGAAACATTTAATTTATTAAAAATATTAAAACGGAGAATACATTTATTCTAAAAAATCAGGATAATGCCCAGTGTCATTGTTTCATTTTAAATCAATAAAAATGCATTATACTGAAAAGAGTAATATCTCAGTAAAACTACAATAATTCAATAAAGAATCAAATGCCAAATACATTAGATTGTAGCAAACAAATTTTCTTTTTTGTTTTATTTTTAAGAAGCTGATATGGGCCTTTTTCAAACGAGAAAGCGCGAGATTATGGCCGCGCTCATGCTTGATCGAAAACGAGGCTGACTGGTGAAGCGCAGCTTGCTGCGAAGGAATGAATGCTTATTCAGTCCCTTTTTTAAATGCATTACTACAGGTATCATTGAAGGATGTAAAAGAAATTGTTAGATCTAAGGCTAAGGAACCGAGAGAAATCTGGAAACTGTTGATCAAATCAAACCGTTCATTGTTTTCAGGATGCAAATTACAATTTTCAGGACATATATAAAATTTTCAGTTCCTTCTCAATGATGATCATTATTTCAAATTCATTTGACAAATGAGGTTTATTTTGTCGTCGTTGTTGTTGTTGTGTTGAATAACCCGCAATGGACTACGTTCTTTTCAACTCATTATTATTCCTTTCCTGAGTCCAAAATGCGCCGTTTTAATTCTTCATTTTTTCCCGAAAGCCTGTTGATTGTACCAACCTGGTTTCATGTGGTGTACGTTTTTATATGTCTGCTTGTGAAATCTGTATATCTTCTATGTCCTTTTGTGTTTCATTTATCCAAGTATTGGCTATTTTCAATTTTGACATATATTTGAAATTTTTTCCTGTGAGCCTATTGGGGTTTATTCTTTCAAGATTTTCATAAAAAACTATTCTCCTTTTCCTAACGGTACAGTATCAGTAATTTTTTCAGTATGTGGGAATATTTCATTGTTGCGACATACTTTAAAAATTGACCCCAACATTTTTCTTAATATTTTTCTTTCAGCTACTTTCAGTTCTTGAGTTAACATTTTTTTGATCAGGGTCAGACACTTAACTGTTTAAAGTGCTTCTGGGCGTATTACTGTTGTTTAGTGCCAAAGTTTAGCGTTGAATGATATTGACTTCTTATAGATATCTTTGGTGAGGAAATTTGCCGATTTCATCTTAAGAATAAAGAAATAAAAACACTCTTTGACCACAACAGAAATAAATTTGGAAAAATACGACCTGGAAGCGCTTTTCGAGAGCGAAGCTCTCATCATTCAGCAGATTCAGGGAGTAAAATGAGAAAATCCGATGATACTGATTGAAGTAAAGGGGGGGATGAGTATTTATAGCGAAAACAAGCCAATCATAGAAATAGGTCAAGCAGAGCAAGAGAGAATCAATGATTGGTTAAGCTGACCCACCATTGAATTAAATGGGAGTCGCTGATTGGGCCCCCATCAGAATTAAGTAAAAGATTGCTGTCAGTTGATTGAATGGCCATACTCTCGAAAGCGTCCAGAGGTTGCTTCTACCATATTTTGTGTGGCGCAGATTATCCTTGAAACGGGTTAAAATGCTGCGAGAAGTTTGGCCTTTGTAAATCTTCGGACATTTGGGGCATTGTATTTCATAGATACCAGATTTCTGGTGCTGGGGAACCTTGTCCTTCGGATTGCCTAGTAAGAATCTTACTTGGTTTGGGTTCCTAAAACAAAGGAAAAATTATGTAGTTTAAAAACTGAATTGAGACCTTTAATCAGTTGTTTATTGTAGGGTAAGGAGATGGTCTTTTTATTTTCTTTAGATTTTCGAAGGGTAGTGATGTCTGTAATAAATTTGTTAAATTTCCTTTTTCTAAGAAGGTCTGTGATAGTATTGGGGCTGTATCCATTCTTAGAGGCAATTTTCTTTATCATGGAAATTTCTTTTTTAAACACCGTGGCACTTAAGGGAAGATTAATAGCTCGGTCTATCATTGAAATAAAAGTGGACATTTTTTGGTTCCACGGATGGCTAGAATCGGATATAATAAAATTAAGGCGATTAGAGGGTTTTCGGAACACATCAAACGCTAAGGAATCCCGATTTCTTAAAATCAAAATATCCAGGAAGGCTAATTTACCGTCGACTTCTTTTTCAAAAGTAAATTGAATGGTAGGGAAGAAACCGTTGATGTATTCAATAAATTTATCTAATTCACACACACTGGTATCGAAAATAGCGAAAACATCGTCAACATAACGGTACCAGACTTCGGGAAAGTAGTGATTCGAATTCTTGAGAATACTTTCGAAAGATTTTAGGAAAATGTCCGCCAAAATTGGGCTAAGACATGACCCCATAGGAGTACCGTTATTCATTTTGTATATTTGCCCTTTATATAAAAATATATTATTATTTACACAAATATATTCTTCAATCTTGACCTTAGGTACCTTGTTTTTAGCCAAAAGGTTTTTGAGAAAGTCAAGTGTTTCGGGGATGGGGACATTGGGAAACAGTGAGACAACATCAAAAGATATTGAAATCTCCCCGGGTTTGATTTTCCTATTCTTAAGTATGTTGGCTAATTCTAGACTATTCTTAACTGAACTGTCGAAATCTGAAACCTTGAGGGTTTTTAGGAAATTGGCCAGAAACTTAGAGATAAGGTACAAAGGTGAATCGATATTGGAAACTATGGGTCTCATTTTATCACCCGGTTTGTGTATTTTTGGTAGGGCATACAACTTGGGTAGTGTCGGATTGGTGATTATTAATGACGATGCTAAGCTTTTAGGGATAGTGTTGGGGCAGTTTTTGACGATATCTTTAGCAGCGCTTATAAGTCCGGTTAAAGGGTCTTTTTTCAACACTTCAAAGTTGCCTTCGGAAATAATCGTGTCTACCCTTTTAAAATATTCGGCTTTGTCTAAAATGACTGTATTGTTTCCTTTATCGCTTTTTAAATAAAAGCAGTCTCTAGTTTTGAGGGATTTAATAATTTTCGCGTTTTGCTTATCTGTAGTAGAAACGACATAATTGTTAAAGTTGGTGGACAGAACCTTATTTTAAAATGCTCCCAATGGATGGCCCTCTCCAACTATGGCACAGCTACCCTAATTAAATTTAAACCAAAATTTAATTTCTTGGCCACATAATCTTACTTTAGATGTGAACTCACCTGTTGTGGCGAACTTAGACGATATAACGAATAACCATATTCACCCGTTATAGTTTGCACTACCAGGGCTCTAGGATATCTTTTAGAGCAGTGGCTACCTTGCATGCAAGAAGAGTTTCTAATTAATGCACTTGCTCCAATTCCCAAACAACAACATCAACCCGATTGTTGGCTACTTGGTCAAAATCGCACGATTTCGAAACTCGCGCTGAAATCTCGTCTTTCGTTGTTTGGCCGACTCCTCTTCATCAGTTGTTCGATAGAAGGCCTCAATTTCTTCCATGGGACTTGATCATATGTTGTTTTAATTCGCACTCTGCTCTCGATGCCTTGAAGCAAAACGTGGGCATTCATCATTTTGTGTGGTCTAGTAGTCGCCATTTCTTCTGTTGGATCGTCGACGGCCGCCTCGGAACTTCCACATTCATTGGGCCATTCACCACTTTCAGTGCGCTGGCGAACCCGATACAGCGCCAAGCGAAGGGGCTGCTTCCTCTGCCGTCTTTCCACTGTTTCTCAATAGTCTGCTAATTGTCCATTATCTCCACTTATTGCTCATTTTTAAAGGTTTTCAAGAAAATGTTAAGTTCTAATAACTAAGAAAAACTCGAACAACGGGAATTCTGTGTATTGTTACAAATTTTGATTGCTTTTCAGTGATTCTCAGAGGAGGAAGATCTGCCCAGCGATGAAGACTGCCTCCCACCGCAGAGAATTTCGGCGAACCACTAAGACGTCGCAGATCAGGTTTCCTCAAGGTTCTTCCCAAGAGATCCCCATCAGCGGAAGACGGTTCTTGTGAGATTCTTTTCAACGATGAACCTTCCTGTCGTACTAGGATCGACAAGTGCTTCGCTTTACTGATGGAACTAGAGATTTCCACAGACTTGTATCCTGTACCTTAGACGTGAGCATGACATAATGGAGTTCATCGGCAACAGCGCTTTCAAACTAACCGATCCCCCCCCTTTCCCAGCGCCCAGGCGCTAGCCCTGTTACTTGGGCCGACCGAGTTTTGATATTTTCGTATCGGATTAAGATGTAGTGTAATTTCATGACAGAACTGCTACCAATAAAAACTTAAGTTAATGCAAACGTCTGATTTGTCCTCGACGAATAAGATGCGTTGCAGTAAAACGTCAACGTGTGTTATTTATTGGTCTAAGCCAGGTACTACAGTGAACTACTGTTACTATAGTTTTCTTGGGTTTTAAAGAAATTTTTTTAGGAGATATAGACTGTAAGATGCCTAATGGTTATCTTAAATGCTAGTTATGTCCTGGTCAGTAGGTGAATTATGCAGAGCAGCTGATTATGCAAATTCCTCATGCAGACCAGACAGATTCACGAATTGACAGTGAGAAGTCGGTCGAATGAGACAAAAAAGAATATTGCTTTCATTGAAGTCAGAATGCGGTATAAGATAAACTATTTTTAATTCAAACGGCAAGCATATACCATTGAAGGAACTCTTGCCTTTTCTGACTGAAAAGAAACACCCACTGAGAGTGGTCCTAATAAAAATGTATTTTATTTGTTTTCCTCCGGAGAAAATTGTCCAGCCTCTGGAAAAGATGGTAGTCGTAGGGAAGAGGTCCAGAGAGTACAGGGGGTGTGGAAGCACCTCATAGCCCACAGCCGTGTAATGTGCAGACATACGTTGTCATGCATCAGAAGAACTATGTCATGCATTAAAAACTATGGATGCTATTTAATTGCTGGTTTTTCGATATATTGCTGAAAAAGAATATCAAACTGCACTGGATAATTTGTTTCGTTAATTAATGAACCCAAGAGTCTCCAGCAGGTGTTTGGAGTGTAGTCTACAAAAGGTGTTGGAAATTGAACACTGACCGTCCTTCACGACACTTCTGTTTTTTAGAAGTTCTTCCACGTTCTGCTTGACCAAAACACTTGCGTTATTCCTTAATGATAACGAGCGTTATGAGATGTCATATTGTTCTCCGGGGTGAGACTCCTCGGATGCAGCTTACTGCAATCTACCATAACTTATGTTCATAGAAACAGTACTA
>JAHWFO010057934.1:208003-268912 GCA_023313115.1 Rhysida immarginata | reverse complement strand
GTCAGGACTGATTTGCATTAAACCAAAACGTGTAAAAATAGTTTATGTAAAAAGAGAAATAAGTGAAAATCAATTAAGATTAATTAATGTTAAACGACCAATTAAGATATCTACTTGCTAGATACTTAATCGCTCAATACTAACATCCATGTGAAAGAAAATAATAATTTTTAAAAGTTATGGATTGTTTCTTTAAAAAATTATTAAAAATTCATTATTTTCATTCAGAAACCCTTTTTTTTTTAACTTCAGGCAAAGAAGAATTTTCTTCAAATATGATATCATCTTCCACTTCAAATATGATTTCTACAGACGGGAGCTTATTTTTAGGCCTATTTACTTGAAAACACGACTGTTTACATACTGCGCCTTCTCAATCTTGATCCCGACAATACCGGGTCGATATATGCGAATGTGGCCAAAAATTTTCTGCTTCAGCGTCTTCAGGAATTTGAAGAGTGCTGAAGTCCTGTTTGATACCAGTTGGAGCGACGGGGATTTCAAAAGGGCGTCAAGCGGATGCCAAAAAGTCACAACCTTTGGGAAGGGAAGCATTCGTTTCTCTCCTATAACTAGCTATGCTTATAATTCTCAAGTCGCTGAGCCTAAAAGCATTCGTCAGAAAAGTTTACACAAACAACAAACTGCAATTTCAGGAATCCTCGTTGACTTCACAGCGGGTCTAAAACGACAACAATTGGAAATATTGTACTTGAAATCCCAAACATTCGTCTGCTCATCGATGCGTAATTACGTAAAATAATATAATACAATCCTCATTTCCATAAAAGTTAGGAGAGGGTGAAAACATGTGACACAGCAAGAATATTGATACACTGATGTATTAATTAATTTTATTTCAAAAGAAGATAGTTTATTGGGTAGGTATTAAATATTTCAGATCCCAAAAATTTAATTAATAGTAATAAATATTAGCTTTTTTGCGAGCTGGCATTGAAACACACTCCAAAAATGTTGGCACAGTGGGCGAATTACCATTGGGTGACATCTCCCTTCCTTCTTATCACACTTTGTAGCCGTCGAAGAACAGATAATACCAAATTCTGTACCGTCGCAACGGGAATTTGTTTCCATTCCTGCCGACGAAAGTTTTCAGCGGTTGAACTGTTCGGGTCGTCGTTGACGTAACTTTCTCTTAATAATTCGCTATATATTCTCTATTGGGAACAAACCAGGATAGCAGGCAGGCCAATTTAACTCCCGAATTCGTCTATTGTGTAGTTACTGTCCTATAACGCGAGCGGTGTGGGATTTAGCATTAACCTGTTGAAATAGAAAGGGACGGGCTCTTAAGACGTCGCCGAGAAGGCAACATATGTTCTTCTAAAATTCCAATATATGCTTGTGCATATACGGTGCTGTTGGGGATGTGCAAGCTTCCCAATCTATTGGCACTCATGTAGCCTCAGACCATTACTGAAGCTGGCTTCTGTACAGCACATCGGTAACAGGCAGGATTGTCCTTTTCCTCTTTGGTCCTAAGTACACGCTGACGATTTTCGCCAACAACAACCGTAAATGTAGATTCATCGGGCCACAAAACACGTTGCCACTGGGTGTCAGTCCACTTCAGATGGGGTCGTTCCCAAGCCAGGCGCCTACGTTTCTGCAGTATGTTTACGAACACCTTTCGTTTTGCATAAAAGAGCTTCAACTCACACTTTGTGATGTAGCGGCGAACGGTATTCAAGGATAAAGTTTTTTGATAGAATCCTCGAGCCATTCCGCAATGTTTGCACTGTTGAACGTTTATTTGCACTGTTCTGTACTTATTCGTAATATTAGGAACTGTAGATGACGGAAGTCCAAGATTCATGGCTATTTCAAGCTGAGATATGTTCTTATAAATTAATGGGCATATCTTGATCCACTGCCTTGCCTTGACCCATGCTGTCGTGTAAATGACTGGCCGCAAATTGCAGTTTGCATTTAAAGAGGGGAAGTTTTGACGTAAGCTTCGAGAATATTCATGTCACTTCTATGGCTTCCGGTGCGGTTTTTTCCTTTCGTCCCAATGGCTATTTCATTCAAAAAAAGAGACATTTATAAATTGTACATATTTTACTTCAGTCACTTCAAACGTATTTTATTTTTAATTTTGCTAACATATAGTTAGTCAATCATATATGATTTTTCATATTGTCCCAACTTTTATGAAAATGAGTATTGTACAATGTACTTTATATAGGTGAGAAGCAACTTAATTTGCAATATATCAGATATATATTGTCTCCAGTACAGCAAAATACAAATCACTGTGGCTATTGTCAGACCAAAACCAATCATCAATTTGGATTCACGTTTAAGAATCCTCTTTACCATATATGACAATTGTCTATATTCAATCTACAACTCTTAACTTCATAGTCTCGTTTCTTTATGATTTATGACTGTGATAATATCCCCGGCGTTGCTCGGGCTCTGTTTAGATGAAATTTTTAAATAACTGAATGTGAATATACAGTAAAAATGAACACATGAAAAAACTTAGAATTACATTGTAATACAGTAACAGTTCATATTGAAAAACCGAAAAGAATTTTTTAAAAATAATCCCAATGGATGGCCCTCTCCAACTAAGGTCTTAAAGCAGTTCTACCCGACTTCACTCGTGTTGGAATGTTGTGTATAGCTGAGTGAGTTTTCCGTAGTGTCGGAGAAAAAATGTGTAGAAAATAGTATGTGGTTTCGAAAGTGGGAGGAAATAGAATGAAAATGAAACAATTGTTTGATCTGACGTTTCTTTAGCCCTGGCTATGTTTTGTAGTTCTTCAATTTCGCTCGTTTGGGAGAGCTTGTGGCTACAGTCTTAGCTTCACCAAGTTGGCCTGTAGGAACAGAAGATATGATAGTTTGAAAATTTAATGGAAAATACCTTAATTAAAAAAAAAGAGTACTTTCATTACAACAAATGGATTTACTCTAAACTTGCTAAGAACATGCCATACTTTTTTATTAACAATTGGAATTATATACTTATTGTTCTTTTCCATCGGGGACCCAACACATCAGCCTCTATTGGTCATACGGGCTTAGGATAGGTGAGTATTCAACCTAAGAGTAAATAAAAAATAAATAAAAATTTTCAGAAGAATGAATCGAAGAAGAATGAATTACTTGGGTAAAACAGAAAGCCAAAAACTGTGGATACAGTAACACTATACAAATGAAAACATTTTTCCACATACAAAGAATGAATTACTTATTCACAAATTATAGAAAAAGTTAAAGACAGTACGGTCTTCTATTGGATTCGTCGTTTTCAGACATTGTGAAGAGATTCTTTGGAAAACAGATTGAATTTATCAAGTCTGGAACACCGGAGTTATCCTTTAAAGTTATTCGACTGGAACCAGGATTTTATATTTTATAAATGAGATAGGAGATAGAGTGGCAGTGAAAGTGTGATGTGTTTCCACGGAAAACTACAACCATTTCCACAAATACTCGTTACACGGAAATAAAATAGTCAAACTATCAAACCAAACATACATTTACTTTTTTATAGATGCACTGTCAACCTTTGCTTTCGTTAAAAATGATGAACAATTTCTGTTTTTTGCCTTTTCTTTAAATCCAAACGCACCACAATTTCAGTGCCTCTATCTCCTAAACGGTTGGAACAGTTGAAAAAATACCAAGAATAAAACATTTCTTAAATGTTGTGTACAATCTGAAAATACCATTAAAATAGGGCTTCCATTGTTTATTTCAAAGTTGATTTCTGTATTCGAAAATGGTGTCGGCTTTTTTGTAAATGGAATACACATGAAAACCCCCTCACATAAAAATACAATAATTCTTCCACTGAAAGTACTCTGTCAAATTTGTATTTTAGAAGTTGCCTATTTGCTCACTTTTAAAAATGATTCTTGACCCTGTGTATTTTGGGCATCGTCCGCTCTTCCTTTGAGTCGAACCGCTGCCCAAATGTGGAATTAAGCAAAGCCCGTATAATCGTGGCCCACTCTATAGTAAAGGCCTGCCCACGCTCTAGCTTTTCTATTGAAAAACGTGTAATAGGGTTCTAGAAATTATCACACTAGCCGGCGCTCACAACAAGCCCCTTACTCCTATTACAAGCTGCTGAGAATGATGTATATCTTACATTATTTTAGCCAAAAATTTTAAAATAGTACATTATATTTGCTACAAAAAGTTAATTAATATTTTAATCATTTAAATTGTGTAATTCTATTTTATGGTTACACATTAAAAGTGCCACAAAAATAAAACTTAATAATTTATTATGCAACAAATATAATTTTCTACAATTGCTTTTCCAAAAAAATAATCAAGAAATAGAAAACGAGTGAAATATTTTCAAAAACATTTTTTTGACGTAGAATACGTTTTACTTTTCGAGACTAGGATGCCACGCTTAAATCGTGAATGTCACGAAAAGTGTTGATCACGAAAACTTTAATAACGTGAAAACTATTAACGATAAAAGAATGATCGATATTGCATTCGATAGAGTATAAAACAAAGCATGTTTTAGACAATCACTGATTTCGTGCTGACCTCATTGGCTGACGCAATCGCAGTGCAAAGTTGAGTCAGAAAATTTGCTCTATGGCGGATATTAAATTAGTCTAGCTCCGGCTTCTTTAGTGCTACCACGACGTTTGAGGTGCCATTTGTTTTATCTTTCTGCGCTTTATAAAATGGCTTAAAATTTAAGCCTCAATATTTAATAGTGTCTAAGATATCGGCCTTTGAAGTGTGGAAATTTCGCAAAAATTACAGAATTTTCAAATTTATGCCTAATAAACACGAGAAAAATAATAGAAACCGTCACAGGAATATAGATCGACAGCTGGGGAATCCAAAAAGATCCGGATGTCCGATGTTGAGCTTCAATGGGCTCAACAAGAACGCCTCAAAGATGAGGCGCCGCGCTGCCAAGATGAAATATAGTTCGATACGAATGCGCCAATAACTGAAAGTTCGACGCAAATAACATATCTGATGACATATCTGATACATGTATACTTGGCCCGTACTGCTGGTAATGGCAAAATATTTACGATAAAAATTAATCATGGAAACATTAAACCTTAAATTGATTCGGACAACGGCAGAATACAATTCGTAATGCTTATATAGTCTGTGCGTCCACTGCTAAGGCTGCAGTGAACTTGAACGGGAACACTCTGCACTGTTTAGAATTTGTACACTCTGTATTTAGAATCACACCGCAGAGCAAAAGGGTCCTACAACAATAATTTCGCCAATTTCTTTCTGTGAAATGTGTAATAATTGATGAGATAAGTATAGTCAGTTCAGACGAGTGATGCCCAATACCATCGACAATTCATTTCACTTGTCACGAGTGATGTGCCATGGTAATGAAATATTCTAAACTACACTGAGCAAGATCGGCAATGGTGAAAGATTGCTGCCTCAGGAGAAAGCAATTGATTTATAGAAGATTTAAAAGTAAACAATGGTGCATGGAAAATTTGCCCGATGGAGATAGGCTGTTTCATCGCAACAACAGCGTTGATGTTCCCAACAAGAATACTATCATGTGTAATAAGTTGTTTTGCCAGTTACAAAATCAACGGTTTTGCCGCAGAAGTGAATTAGATCCAGCAAGAACAAAACTACACAAGATGGGCAAATCTGAAAATGTTCGAAATCATTTTTCTAATGTTGTTTATTGACCCTGTGCTCACTCCTGTACAACACGTGAAAGAGATGAGTATAGTAGTTTATGGTTTTGAGTTCGAAAAGAAAGAAACGAGTGAACAACATCTACAACATCAGCAAAAACAATGCATATGTCGTTTAAGGTTATAGTTGCCAAATGAAGAAATGTGCACGAATCAAATGTAAGCCACCTTTGATTTCCAAGTTCAAAGACAACATAAATGATGCTTTGAAATGGACAGCGATCACTAAACTTACAGTGAACATCAATTTAGGTGGCACAATCAAATGTAAACGTAAACAGTTCCCATTGGTGCCAACCGCTGAGATCACGGAACTTAAATCCCAAAGAGCTACATTTGATCGTATCTTCTATGATTATGACATATCAGAATAAAATCTCACTGCTAATGTTTGGATTGAATAGAGTAACCAGTATAGATGAAAAAGACTACTGTGATTGCTATCTCACTCCAGATAGTCAAGCACCTTCGATGAAAAAATTCAGAGACGAATACGAGAGATTGGATTCGCACATGCTGCTAACATTCACCAAACGCGTAAAAAATTTCATATTAAAATACAAACAACGATACTGTTAGCTACAACAATGATGATGATTCCATTGAACAACAGAATATTTTAAACGTTTTAGTCACCAATCACAATGCACACTATTTAGTAGCGCATGCACAGTACTTATTACATCTGATTACTTGACAATAAGTGAGGCTTGGATGAATGCAGGTGAGCCTGTACATATAGATGGATTCGAATTAAGGACACAAATGAATCAGTCTGGTTGTATTAGATCCGATGCACTCACCAAATATGGTGTAATAAGTTATAGGAAAGCAGGCAGCGTTGCGATCTTCAGAAATATTAACTCTTTGACCGAATGCGAACATACACTGATAGCCTGGTCAAACTATAGATGACTGATTGACGCTGGTATCTGTAATATTTGTATGGTTAAAGTGTGATGAGATTTATACTAGACATTGTTTAAAACCATCCTAATGTTCGATATCTAATATGGCAATGTTGTTGTTCAGTGCGATGACGAAATATTCACCAGCAACTACACCTGGAGACAACATGGAGCAAAGACAACATGGAGGTGGGTACTGATGTGCAAATTGTGATGTTTGGAGATCTCAATGTAGAAGCTATATTAAAATTACAGCTCTTGGCGTTGTGAAGAAACGTTTCAATTTAGATTACATGCGCATCGAATCACCTACTATATTGGGTGGCAGTACTACAGATTTGATATTGATTCTAGTCTGTTGACATTTGTATCATACTTCTCTTTTCACAGAACACTGATTTGTCAGTTGTAAATGACTTATAATTAAGGTTCAGTTAAAAATAACGAGTCTGGTTAAAAAATTATGATATAATGCAAGTATATTAGTTGATTGAACATTTTATGTCAGAAATGAAAAATTTTAAATTGTGTTGCACAAAATGATTTCTTATTCGCCATGAAGCCACAAGACGTATTTTACGACTTAACTAGCGGCCGTGTCCCAACACAGCCCCGTACAATTTTTTGAAATGGTCATACTCATATTGATAACAATCAGATTGCATAATTTAAGCATTCATAAGAAAAGTAGATTATTCATAATTGTTTTCTTTAGTAAGGGTAAATTAAAAATTTCATTGTTTCGGGAATTATTATCTTAATTAATAAATTTTCTTTGACACTTTTATTAATTTTCATTACAGATTTTCTGGTACCAAGAGCAAAAATGACTAAGAAAGCAACAACCATTGCTAAGCTAGGTGCTTAAGTTACTGGGGTAGAAACTGAAGCGAGGGTGCTTAATTAGAAAAATATTAAATATTGGCAGGAATGTATGAGAAGGATAGAGAATGTTTTTTTAATATTGACGGTCTTCTCTTAAATTCTTGATATGATGATAAGGAATGTCTTATTATTGATGATTTTTTTTCATTTCTTCATTGCTTGTGTATTCGTGAAAAATTACGCCTTTTGTCTTTCCCCTTCTTCGTCTTACAAAAGGGTACACAACAATAGACCATTCTGATTTTCAAAAATATAAAAATCATTATAATTTATTTTTTTTTTAGTAAAACGAAGCGCTGAGCAAGGCAAAGAGTGGGGCTTGTTTATTGCGCTGTCTGATGAGAGAGCTTCACGAGAATGGTTACATAGTTTTAGCGAGCGTGGGCAGACCTTTACTATAGAGTGGGCCTTCGAGATTAACAAGGCCTGAGCATGCTGCTCCGTTTATTGGGCTGAGACAAGAACAAATGAAGGGGGGGGGGGGTCTCTCCCTTCATCTGTTGTGGTTTATTGGGTTGAAGTTTGCATCGCTAATATTTATTCATAACTCATTTAAATTTCTTAATTTCAATTTACAATACTCATTTCCAAAAAAGTTGGGACAGTGCAAAATATATAGAAAAAACAAAAAGGGATGATGTAACAAAACTTTCTCGCGAATACAAAATAGCAGATACGTTTATGAAATGACATAAATATACTGTGTGCACCAAAACATTTTGTATCGTGGCCGGGACGTTCATTTTGAATGGGGGTGTTGCAACACGTTCCAAAATAGTAGGGTCATACGTTGTAGAAAGCGCTGTTAGTAGTGGAACCTTCCGAATTGTCGGGAATAATCTAGAATGATGACGTCGTACTACATTCCGTATAAATAACAGTTGCCATCCGTCGTTCAGGTAACTTATTCGGAACGATGGGTCGAGGCAAGCCAGTTAGCGAAGATCTTCGTGTTCGAACCATTCAAGAATTCACAAACAACGTTTCTCAGCGTGCAATAGCCAGAAGATTTAACCTGTCATCACCTACAGTACATAATATTATCAAGCGCTACCAAGATAGTGGTGAGATCACAGTTCGGAAAGGCCAAGGTAGAAAACCTATTCTGAATGCTCGAGCTCTTCGGATCCTCCGACGTCACTGCGTCACGCATAGGAATGCTGCGATTACGGACATAGCCACGTGGGCCGCGATTTCTTCGGGAAGCCATTATCGTTGAATACTGTACGCCGGTGCATCCACAAATGCAAACTTAAGTTATACTGTGCACAACGGAAGCCATACATCAACAAACGACAGCAACGTCGCCGTCTGTAATGGGCTCGAGCCCATCGCAATTGGTCCCAAGCACGCTGGAAGAACATATTGTGGTCCGATGAATCAACCTTTACGATTGTTTAAGGAAATAATGGACGCCGTACACTCCGGACCAAAGACGAAAAGGATATTCCCGCGTGCTACAGGCGTTCGGTACAGAAACCACCGTCTGTCATGGTCTGGGGCTGTATTAGTGGCCATGGAATGGGAGACTTGCACATCTACAATGGCACCGTCAATGCTGAAGCGTATATACAGATCCTGGAACAAGCTATGGTGCCATCTAAGAGGCGCCTGTTTGGACGACGTCAGTGTATATTTCAACAAGACAACGCCAGACCGCATGCAGCGCGCATAACTTCTGCATGGCTACGTCGGCAGCGCATTCGTATGTTGGATTGGCCCCCTTGCAGCCCGAATCTGTCGCCTATAGAAAACGTTTGGCGTATTATTAAACGAAAACTACGACAGCGACGACCCCGGACAATTGAACAGCAGAAAACCTATATCCAACAGGAATGGGACAGAATTCCGGTTACGGTGTTAGAAAGATTGGTGTCATCGATGCCCAGAAGATTACAGTGTGTCATCAAGAGGAGAGGTGACGTCACACCGTGGTAAACGCCGTGCTGTCCCAACTTTTTTGGGAGTGAGTTGCACGTGCCAAACAGGAAAACCACCTGTATCTTTCTTTAAGCATATAAGATATGTGATCCCATGCCTAATTTATCGTTTATGTATTGTAATGTGTTGAAATAAACGGCAATACAATAATCCAAACAAATGTGTTGGAGTTCTTCTTGTATGTTGCACTGTCCCAACTTTTTTGGAAATGAGTATTGTATAATTAAAAAATACCTTTTCTTGATATGACTGTAGTCCACTTGTTTTCCAAATTTTTATCCGATGAGAAAATTTGAATTTTTTTTTATTTAATCCGATAAAAAACCATGAAATTTGTTTTTAATATATTTTTTTGCGTTAGAAGTGCACTTTGGAGCGCGGCAATAATTCATTTTGTTAAATTTTGCAGTAAAAACGAAATCTAAGAAAGATTTTCATTTTTTGCAACTTAAATACATTTATACACGGGTAGCATTTTTATTTTACACAGTAGTATTTTATTTTAAAAATATTTATATAACTGTATTTTTTTATTAATTTAATTATATATGAAATAATGAATTTTAAATTGCCATCTGATGGGAAACGATGAAAACGTCGAAAGATTTTAACTTTTTGCATCTGAAATACGTTATTCAGCTGTATAGCATTTTTTTGACACAGTACTACTTTATTAAAAAAAAATACATATTTTTTTATTTATTTTTGAAATTGTCATGAATTTAAATAGTCATGCTGACGGGAATAAAAATCTTTCGATCTTTTCGTGGTTTAACCATAAGATGATCGAAAGATTTTTATTTTTTTACATCTGAAATTCTCTTATACAGCTGTAAAGAATTTTTTCATAAGTGATGGTTTATTTAAAACATTTGCTTAGCGGTATTGTTTTATTTATTTATTTATTTTTGAATTTATCATGGTTACAAAAGCACATGTAATACAATTGAAATAGCAGGCTTTCTGCTTGTTTATAGAGGAAAAAGGACACCTAGTGATGAAATTTCGAAATCGCTCACGCACGCACTTTTCAGCAGCATGTTCAGGCCTTTTTAATCTCGAAGGCCTCGGTCGAATCTTAGTGTTTCCATGGATCACCGCACTGAAGAATGTAGCGCTAGTAGACTAGGATGAAACAAGGTCAATAAACAAAGGTCTGGACACAAGTATTCCCAATGCTATCGCCATTTTGGGGCTAAAAGTTTGGTTAATAGTATACATAATAGTATACAGAAAATTATTTATTCCAAACATATATGTGCTTTTACCTCCATACATTTTTTAACTATATATTGTTTGTTCAAATCACTGGCAACAGAGGAAAACAAGAATGATTTTACCGCCAAAGCAGATAAAGGGAGCACATTTTCATGTTATAGCATCGTACATAGATATATTGAATTAATCAACATTTTGAAACACTTAAGAGAAAATAAATAAATATGAAAACTAAATTGTAAATTACTATTTAAGTAAGCTAATGTATAGAGAGAATTTAAACGAATAAACTTCAAGAACTGAAAGGTAAATGAAGAGGGAGTTATTCCTCATACATTAAAAAAAAATAAATTTTGTAAGAATTCCCACATAATGTTAAACAAAGTGAGCCTCAATTGTTGAAGCGTTCTGTATAAGCATCTATTATTTTTTCATATTAAATTACTAAAGTGTTTCTACGTTATCGTCTACTATAGAAACAAGCGATTAACTACTATTAATTAGCAATATGTATAACAGTAGTGAGTTTTATATAACATTAAGCCTAACAGCATTATGCTCTTCATACAAATAATCTATCGATAACAATAGATCTAACAACTCGTAATGAGTTGGATGATATATTACACGCCATATCTTAGCATTGAAAGTTCTAACAATACTAGGTATATTGTACCATTAGGGCACATGCAACAAAACCAATTCCCACTATCATTATTTTTTCGTTATATTCACTCATGGCACGTTCTTACTAGTTGTTTGATATATTACATGCCATATCTTAGCATTGAAAGTTGCAATGGTACCATATGGTATCATATGACACCATCAGGGCACGTACTACTAAACAAATAACCATTATCATTATTTACTCGTTATATTCACTCATTACATGTTTTTACGAGTTGTTTGATATATTACATGCCATATCTTAGCATTGAACATTCCAATGGTACCATATGGCATCATATAGCACCATAAGGGCACGTGCTACTAAAAAAGACCACTATCATTATTTACTCATTATATTCACTCATGACACGTTGTTATAAGTTGTTTGATATAATACATGCCATGTTTTAGCATTGAAAGTTCCAATGGTACCATATGGTTTCATATGGCAACTTCAGGGTACGTACTGCTAAACCAATAACCATTATCATGATTTACTCGTTATATTCACTCATTAAATGTTGTTACGATTGTTTGATATATTAGATGCCATATCTTAGCATTGAAAGTTCCAACGATACCATATGGTACCACATGGCACCATTAGGGCACGTGTACTAAACAATAACCATTATCATAATTTACTCGTTATATTCACTCATGGCACGTTGTTTCGAGTTATTGTATATATTACATGCCATATCTTAGCATTGAAAGTTCCAATAGTACCATATGGTATCATATGACACCATAAAGGCACGTGCTACTAAACAATAACCATTATCATTATTTACTCGTTATATTCACTCATGGCACATGGTTACGAGTTGTTTGATATATTACATGCCGTATCTTAGCATTGAAAGTTCCAATGGTACCATATGGTTTCATATGGCACCATAAAGATACGTGCTATTAAACAATAACCATTATCATTATTTACTCGTTATATTCACTCATGGCACGTTGTTACGAGTTATTTGATATATTACATGCCATGTTTTAGCATTGAAAGTTTCAATGGTACCATATGGTATCATATGGCACAATTAGGGCACGCGCTACTAAGCCAATAACCATTATCATTATTTTCTCGTTATATTCACTCATGGCACGTTGTTACGAGTTGTTTGATATATTACATGCCATATCTTAAAATTGAAAGTTTCAACGGTACCATATGGTACCATTCGGGCACGTGCTCCTAAACCAATAACCATTATCATTATTTACGCGTTATATTCATTCATGAGACATCCTTGCAGGTACACGTGCCATTAGACCAATACCTGCTATCACTAGTTACTCTTATATATTCGTTCATGATATGTTGTGACGATTTGTTTGATATATTACATGCCATATCTGGTTATAGGAAGTTTTTAAGGGAGCATCATAATGGTACCATTGAAGCACGTTCCATTATAGTACGTACTTATTCCGGCTATCTCACGTTCATACTTGTGCGTGCTTTGTCCCATATTAATGGATTGGTGAAAACAGACTTTGAAAAAGTTAATTCGTTTTCAAGTTATCGTAATAAATACTAAGCTCCCTAGGAATAAAATAATTCTCTTGATCTAGAGACCGAACTGAAGAAGCCTCTGAGTAGAAAGTGTCTAAAATTGTAAATAAAGCAATTAATAATACAATGTTTGTGTTCATTTTTCTGATAAAATTATGAAAATGAAAATTTTTTTCGTCATTAATGTACAAGAAAAATGAGATAACAGCATGGATTTAATTTAACTTATCAATTGACTACATTATATTTCCAACTCAGTGTTTCCAATCAGGGTATTGCAGATAACTATATGGCAGTATAACCGGAAGCCTACCCGCTCGATTGCAGGGGCCAACTCGGTCGATTGGCAGAATGGAGGGAGATGAAGATGGCCTGCAGCAGCCAGCAGTATCCACAGTCGGGGAAGGGGGGGGGGGGTGAACGCCAAAACTGTCATGTTTTTGATAAAATTACCCAATTAACATTTCATTTCGAGCCGGCCCCTGCAATCGAGCGGGTAGGGTTCCCGTTATACTGCCCTGCAGTTAGCTGCAACACCCTGTACTACCAACTCAGTGTTGCCAACTCAAAGATGCTACCCACTGAAAAAAAATGTTTTTTTTTTTTTTCAATTATCTACTTTTGTTGCAGTGGCCTTTTAAAACAGTCAATTATGAAAAACACTCAACTACCTCCTCTAGTAAATTTTTAATGTCATTATATTTGCCACTAAAATAAATTTCCGCCCCCCCCCCCCGGCCGAGGGGAAAAGTCTCTAAATGCGACGCTGTATAGTTAAGCTGTAAGGATCTAGAGTTCTGAGTGGAATGACCTAGTAACAAAAGAAGGGAAGTACAGGTGATGCTTCCTGGATGGAGGAAGCATGATTATTAAGTCATGTCTGATAATTAACTTCCCTTTTTTAGTTTGTTAATTTTGTTTGCTACTTAGCTTTTTTGTTAATCGATCATTCCACTAGGGACTCTATATCTCGCGGTTTGATTATACCAACTACCACTATTACAATGTTCTGCCCTTGGGCATGACCCTAGTCTAGTCGTGCCGCCAGTGGGAAGTTTGTGCTCTTAAGTCGCTTCTATCTTTAAACATTGAGAGCCGATTGATTTGGCGGAATTTCATTATACAGTGGGTTTTGAATTGGCCTCGTCTACCTCTCAGATGGCAGCACCATTTTTCTGCTGTCAGCGTCTCAGCGACGAATCCGGAAGTTCTTCCGTGAAAGTACTGAGATAGGCTAAATGCATTCACAGCGAAATGGATATGAAAGTGTTATTGCGATGCAGCTTCTCTCCAACATCACTACATGCGCAATGTCTTTTTATACTGTATTTATTTAATTTATATATTTTTTTATTAATTGTAAGTTTCAAAAATTTTCAATGTGTTTCAAGATAAATCTCATACATGTTTGCGTTCGTTTTTCTGATAAAGTAAATGGGTTCTCCAACAACAAAAATGCAAACTGTCTCTCCAATATCACAATATGCGCAATTCTCCCTAATATCACAACATACGCAATTCTTCAAAGATAGTATCAAAACATATTTATTCAATTTCAAATGATTCTATTCTTCTTTGTTCTTACTTTTTCCCATTACTTACACGAGTCCGCTACTGTTATTGGCCGAGCTGTAAGGTGGCCTAGGTGTTCGTTTCCCCAACACAATTTTTTTTTTCTGAACTCGAGTTAAAAACTCATAATTCGAGAAGATATGTTGAAATTTTGAAAAGAAAAAAAATTCTGGATTTTTGTATGTGACCAATTTTGTGCAACTAACTCCTCCGAAACGGAAAATAACTGAACTAAAATAAAATTAATTACCTACTTATAGGGTCCCTTATATTGTGCCTTGAATTATTTTTTTATGACAATTGGTTAAGCCTTTTTAAAGAAATAAATTTTTTTTTAAAATAAAAAAAATGGTAGTAGCAATTATACGAGCGAATCAAAGTCAATAAATTCGACATTTAGAACCCCTCTCATTGAGACGAATAATTTCCTATGAAACAATGATCCTGCTATGGGGTTACGCCCCGTTTAAAAGTGCTGAGAGGTTATTACTGTTATTGTAAAAAAAGCTTTCTTATGCTTGGCACGATCATATGATTAGTGTACTTGTAAAAACTGATGTTTCAAAAGCTTTTGATTCTGTCAATAGAAATCAGTTGTTTTATGACTGTATGAAGCTTGGAGTGGGAAAGGATATGATTATGATCATAAAAAGTTACTTTGAAGGTAGAAAACTTCTTATCAAACAATGTAATAAATGGTTGTATGCTGATAATGACCTTGGGGTTTTACAGGGCACCTCCTTGAGTGTTATGTTCTTTTCGAAATCGGCAGCATCGCTCCATAATTAGGCCTTGAATCATGAACTTTTTTCTTACATTGATGATAATTTTATGATAAGGACTTATAACAAAATGGATAAAACTGTAATTGAACATAATATTTTGTCCGACCTTAAAAAGATTCAACAATGGTACGACGACAGAAAGATGAAGTTAAACGTTAATAAAACGGGTAAATTAGTAATTAGCAATAATAACGACCAACTTGATCAGATGTGCATTCTTGGTTTTATAATGGATAGTAGATTAACTTTTTTTAATCATGTACAGAAATGGGTTAAGAATTTAAGAAAAAAGGTTTTTATTATTAAGAGATTGTCTAATACACTGACTAAAAAGGAGATGCGTCTCATTTTTAACAATTTGGTTTATTCTGCCCTGAATTATTGTACTGTGATTTGGTCGAGTGCTTCTACTAAAATTTTATATCCTCTTGGCTTAATTTTTAATCATTTACTTAGGCTTGCTTTTAAAATTGACAAATACCAACATATTATGAATGTATGCAATAAATATAATATCTTGACGTTTGAAAATTTTATTAAATATAAGCATTTAATTGAACTTGCAGCGTTGGTCCGCGATCTATACGCAAATTAAAATTTGTTTTAAACTTTGATGTATCTTTGAATCAAAGCATGACTTTTCCCTTTAAATTTATGTTAGAGTGGAATAAGATCCCATATAATACTTTCAAGACTATTTTTGATTGCTCACTTCTGAGTTGCAAAGATTACTGTAAACATTTTAACTGTAAATTAAGGATTATGTCATGAGATAACAAATTAGCGAAGGGTATCGTCTTTAATGTTATTTTTATATCTTCTTGTTATCTTTGTTTTCGTTTATGATCTTTTATGTTTTATTTTGTATATTTACTGTTTTCTACTTTTTGTGGGCAAAGTAACAATAAACAATAATTTTTGTAAATAAATTTGTTTGGCTCTGATGAGCTATTTTGGAGTTATGACCTCTCCTCCAAAGGCCCATCCCTTACAGAAAAAAATACTGTTTCATTTAAAAAAATTAATACATACTTAAAGGATTCCTTAAACTGTGCCTTGACGTACTTTTTATGATTGTTGGTTAAGCCCTTTTAGAGATGTTAACTTTTTTTTTATAAAAATAAAGGAATGGCTGTCCAGGAATAAAATTCAATAACTTAGCATCCTCTCACTGAGACGAATAATGATCCTTAATATATTATTTGGAACTGCTTAGCCATTTTGAGTTAATAAGGTTTTTAACTTCCCCCATCAAAAAAAAATTTGTTTCATATTTTTTTTCACTACACACAGTCGAATTTTTGAATGGTATCCATGGTGTAAGAAACTATAAGAAACCGTGGTTGAATCCTTACTATCAGAAAAATAATTATTTCATTTATTCACAAAATAATGCGACAATCAAACTTTTAATTGCATTATGCATTTGTATTTGCTGTATTTTAAAGCATGATTAACATACAGGAGATGATGATTACTTGAAAATTTATTGTAATCTTAATCAGAATGCCCTTTTGATCATCGAATTCTGATCGTTTCACGGAAAAAGTTTTGACAGCTTCCACATAGGGGCGCAGAGTCCCATTAAGTCAACCATGGCATCGAATTTACCTCCTAAAATTATTTCGGAATTTTTCTCTTTTTTCCCCTAAGGGTAATTTCCTAATATTTTATCACTATTCCTTAAGTATGATTGAAAATTAATAGCATAAAAGCTCTTAAATAATCTAAAACTAAACCTTCAACAAAATTTTAAATTTTCCATTTTCATTTCAAATTTATAGAAGGAAAAATATTTTAAAGCAAATAATATTAAAATAGATTTTTTCATGGTGCTCTATTTTATTAGTTTTCTATATATACATATGTTCGACTTTAAACATATAGCGCGCATCCTTAATTTCCGGCAAAGATAATTGAGAGGCTTTTAAAGTTCTTAAAGGTGGGAATTTCCGCACCTTTGGCGTTTCTCTCTACCTCCACTTCAACTGCTAAGCATCAGTTCGCATTCGGGAGGGTTCATTTACACGGACAATCTGAATCCCATCTAAGTGGAATAAGGTAGACATTTAGTGACACTTATATCAAAACAACTGCTTCAAGGTAGCTATTCTCCCCGGAGGACTAATTTGAGACGGCTGAAATTACACGTTTTAAGACACACGCAGTCGGACCAACGACACAACCGCTGGTCCTTGCGAAAAGCGATGCTACTTCTTCGCACACGAAGACATGACAAATCTTTTAAGATAGTCTTTAAATGCTATTAAGGCAGTTCCACCCGTCACAAGTCACGAACGTAAGCGACACGATAACTGTCGTTTTCATAAACAAAATAAAGATAACATTAGGTTCAAGAAAAATCGCAGAATTTTTGTTCTAATAGGAATATAAAGTGTTACTTTTGAAGTCCCATTAGAAAAAGGTCCTTCAACAGCAGATGTACTAGAGTATTAAAACTTGTCAAATTTAGTAGGAATATCTGATTTCATATTAAGCGGATTATACAGCATTGGATGCAATGATTCGTGGGTTTTCTTTGATAATAAAATATACGGTGAACAAAATGATTGGGACGGTTTCGTGATTCTATTTTATTATTATTTAATATATCATCATGAAACTTTACAAAAAAACACAGCAAGGTTTTTTTTAAATGCCCGGCACATGTATGTTTCCGCTTGCGGCCACGAGACTGCTACATTGCAAACCGAAGGCTCGATCGTGTCGGGAATGAAAGTCATGAACTACAGCCATGGTCTCCGCACTCCTCTGACTTAATCCATTGTGAGGTCTTTCTACGGGGATATGAAGGACTAATCAGTATTTGTGTCGTTTCTACGGTCTCTCATTCACCGATGCTTTTGTTCAAATTGACAGGGACATGATTCATCGATATGAACTGATTAAAGACTTTATATCTGTAAAGTCACTAAAGGGCGCATATCGAACAGCTACAAACATATGACAAAAAAAAAACTTGCTTAATTGCTGTATGTTGGTTTCGCGATGGTCCGTTAAATAACATACCTACAGTAAAATCATTTATGTTCACTCAATAATGTATGAACAATATAATTCTTACATGGATTTTTAAAATGTGGCGAAACATGTAAGGTCTGTCCCATAATGATAGAGCAATCGTCTTCACGTATCGTAACATCTTTAATACTTTTTTTTAAACAACATGATGAAAACATATAGTGAATTCTGATTCAACTTAAAGCATTTTCCACATGTGAACATTATTTTATTGTTTAAGCTTCTTGTAATATTCACAATATTGTATTGAAAATGACAGCTTCCTTGTCCCAGAATGGCAGAACCACTGGGAATTTTCTACAAAATAAACAAATTTAGTAACCAATAAAAATACCATTCTTTTGCAACACTTTTTTACATCTCTCTAGCATAAATTTCATCAATCTTTATAAATTGGACGTCTCAGTTTTGTCCCATGCTGCCTTCATTGCTTGTTTTAGGTCGTCAACAGTATCAAATTATCGTCCATCTTGGTAAACTTTTCTGGAAAGAATGCTCCACACGTTCTCCATAGGATGAGAAATAAAGAATATGGTTACCTTAACTGTGGATAGAAACATCAATGGAAACACCAAAAAGAAAGTCACAACCGCACGTCCACAAGATATTTATTAACCTGTATATGTATTTCGGACGCTACGCGTCCATTTTTCAACAAGACTAATCCTATTTATATATATTAAGGACCAATCAGGTTCCTTTTACAATTTCAAACTACAAAAAGGACCAATCAGGATCACTTTAATCAAATGGATGACAATTCCAAAATATAAATACAATTATAAGGGTCGTACAAATGAAAACGAAAATTTGTGTGAGGAAAACAAAAGACGACGTGTAGAATCATAAGTTTTTGTTTTCAACACTTGCGAAACCCCACATTCAAAGTGAACAATAGGTTGCAAGTGTTACATCACATGAGAAAGAACGATAGCTCGCGCTTCAAAGTTCTCCGAGTGATCGCTTCGTCCAAACAGCAATCGCAAACAAATCAAAGTCAAATCGCGAAAAAATCAAAAGCAATCGCAAACAGCACGGGGAAACATGATGCTGACCATGTTTTTTGATCGCAAAGGCCCGATTTTACTGGACTTTCTTGAAAAAGGCACCACAGTTAACGCAGCACGATATGGGGAAACGTTGAAGGCACTGCGCGCGGCCATCAAATGCAAGCGTCCTGCTCTTCTTACAGAAGGAGTGCTTCTTCTCCACGACAACACGCGTCCTCACACCTCGAAAGCAACGGTAGACCTCATCAAAAAGTTCAACTGGGAAGCAATGCAGCATCCACCTTGCAGCCCTGACTTATCCCTATGTGACTTTCACATGTTTGGGGATCTAAAGAAACATCTGAACGGCCGCAAATTTCAGTCGGACGATGAAGTGAAGGAAGAGTTTTGGAATTGTTCCACACGCGACCGAAAGACTTCTTCCATAAAGGAATTACACACCTTGTTACACAGTGGGATAAATGCCTTAACGCATTTGGATAGCATTTTTAAATTCCTGGTATACACTTTTTTTAAAATAAATAATTTTCGTTTTCATTTTACGACACTTATACAATTAACATAGCAGTAGAGTAAAGCAATCAGATGTCAAATAAGGTGATTCATAAGATCAAGTCGGGAGTCCAGTCCAAACCAAAAATCCTAAGGGATTCGTCCAATCCAAGGGCACTTCGTCAGAATCGAAACATTGGGAAGTCCTAAAGAAATTCAAAACTGAATTGTGTCATCAGGCCAGTCATCATAGGGAGCAGGGTCGAAAAATTTGAATGTCGATTGTCAATGTAGCATTAGTAGATAATGTAGCATCAATCTGAAGAGGTTTAACGACTTCTGTGCGACCAACAATTTTGTTCGGGAGGAGCTATTCGGCTTTGGCCCAGTTCACTCCTGCCAACTTCAGATCTGGAGGCGTGTTGCAGATCTAAACACTCCTCTAAACTGTGCTAAATACGGTGATCTGGTCTTCTTGGATGTCCGGAAAGCTTTCTATTAGGTTTGGCACAAAGGCCTCATATATAAAATGATTACTTGTGGTTTTCCGGACGATCTGATTGCTTTCTGCCGAACAGGATATTTCATGTCAAGGTTAGCTGCTCCATGTCCGATCCTTGTGACGTCAATGCTGGTGTTCCTCAGGGCTCTGTCCTGGGTCCTGCACTGTTCAACTTTTTCATCCATGACTTTCCGACTTTTACTAATTGCAAGCTATATCTGTTTGCTGACGACGCGTCCATCATGACTACTAACCGCAATCCCGTTCACGTCATATCTCGGTTACAAAAAGCCTTACATCAGTGCGAGAAATGGTTTGCTAAGTGGAGACTCAATCTAAATGTTGACAAATGCAAGGCGATGTTCATTACGAAGAAACTTCGAAAACCCCCGAGTCCTCTCTTCCTTTCTGGTAAAGAGCTCAAATGGATAAAACATACAAATACCTCGGAGTGGTAATAGATGCCAAACTAAATCGGGGCGACCATGTCTCCTCGCAATCAACAAGGCAAAGAAGGCAAATTCAGTTTGGTAGCTCTTCTGGGGTAAAACAGCGCGCTTGGATTGGACTGCAAACTACTGCTATACAGGATGATAATACGAACCATCTTGCTTTATGGTATGCCGCCAAAAAATTACCTTCAGGACCATTGCCCAACTTGACAGGAGAGTTGCAACAACTACTGCTATTGTCGACGATTTTGATATACCTCCCATTGGAAATCACGTCCAGGAGTCGCTGAAAAGGCTGCTTCCAAAGATGAAGGACCATCCCAATCCTCTAGTTAAAGGTATTCTTGAGCATCCGCTCACCTTTAGAAGTTTCCTCAGGCATTGCAGGCCTCATCACATCCTGGACATCAATTTCGACAATATCCAAAGGCCATCTTTTCCGAATACTGGATCTCCTAGCTCCTCGTGTCCCTTTTCCCTCGTCAATCAACAATCAACTCTGTCGTCGTGATAGGAAAGGACTCCATCTTATCCTCTGGATGACTTAACTAGGTTTCATCTGGCTTCTTGCCTTGTTCAGTGTCCTTCCCCTGGTTCTTTCAGGACGAGTATGGCAGTGAAAGCTCATTTGTTAATTGTCATTATAAGCGGGGTGAACAGGAAATTGTCGACGCTCGAACTCCACAAAATGATCAGTCGCCTGAAACGGTATTGTTGGTATTAAAACGAATTGTCCTGCGTTATCCCCGCTGACTATTGTAGCTTATAATGAACATGATTATTCGGAATTGGCTGTTGTATTGCTTAATACCCCAAACCTTCAACCTAATGACCGTCGACCCTACAATTGACCGACAACTTCGGACGTTGCTGTGGTTTTACCTGGCAGTGGAGTAGTGCATCGTGATATTATTTTGCGCTAGCGCATAGATGGTAGGATTCGTCGGATTTTAGAAAATCACCCATCTTATGATCCTCTGCTGTATGTGCTTATTTTTCCATACGGAACGTACGGGTGGCATATTACCGTGCAGTCGAATGACAATGCTCATACCAAATGTGTTACATACACCAGCTTTATGCTGACGATTTTCAAATTCCGATGTTTAAGCTCGGCGAAGACGGGCATTTAAAGGATGTCCCAAGATGAGCTGACATTTTAATTTTTTAATAAAACACATTTTTCATTGGAAAATTTATAATATTTTTGCTTTATTAGAAAGTAAAAATGTGGATATTATGAATGATACAAGACATCTGACCATCTGACAAATGACCGCCTCGGCCTTGGTAGAAAAAATTCACTCTTTTGAGGAAATTTTCAATAACATGTTGATATAATTGCTGGGAAATTTCAGCAATGTTCTGTCGAATTTCATCTTTGAGGTTCTCAATAGTTTGCTGTTTACTGATGTACACTTTATCCTTAAGATAACCCCAGAGAAAGAAGTATAACGATGTCATGTCACATGATCTTGGCAGCCAATTCTACACATCGAGTTAACACGACCTTTAAATTTTTGAAGCGAATTTTTACAGTTTCTACGCGTTGTTCGATTGTGTAGTCTTGCATAATTTAACCTCAATGTTTAATAATGACAGCATATAAAAATCTCTACTCTGATTTACCACGAAAAAAAAACGGCGGCAAAATCAAAATATCAGTTTATTTTGGGAAACCCATTATAATAAAAATCGTACCTTCCATTGTATAGTTTTTAAAACAAACACGACTGGCCTATTGTTGCACAAACTTTGCCTTGCATTGCTGGACATGAGCTATATATTGTTGGTCCACGCATATTGTTGGTGCGATGAAAACTCTTATGGCGAATTCGGCTGGCTGCTCCCAGAGTGCAAAGGGATTGCTCGAGTCACGTGATCAATCTGGCCGAGAGCATCAACAAATCTTGGAGCAGACGAACATTGTTTTAGCAGTGCTCCAAACTCGTCTAGAGGCAACGCACTCTAGCAATACTATTTTTATCCAAGGCAGCAATGTAAATTAATTATTAAATTAAGTAGTTTAAGTAAAAGGAATATATTATAATAAATAGTAATGTGGATATTTTTCCTTTATAAATTCATAGAAAAAATAAAATAAAATTAATTTAAATAAAATAAAAAATATATAAAGGCCAATATTATACGAGATGGTTAAAGAAATTCAGGAGTTGAAGAAATTCAGGAGAAATACTTCAATATATATGTAATTTAAGTTATATTTATTTTATGCTTTCTATTAATTTATAAAGGAAAAATATCCACATAACTATTTATTATAATTATTAAATTACCGTTAATTTGATAATTAACCGTTAATTACTGTCAATTTTTATTCACAGAATGTAAATTTTTAACGAATGCTGTGTAATAAATCATGGATGAAAGGGAATGTTGAAAAAAATGATAGCGAAAGTATATTTGTATTTTTTTAGCTCTTATTTCAAATACAGAAAATATATTGAAGTTATGAAATTAAAATATTTATAAGCTTTTTGACTGTCTATGTGGTTTCCTGTGAAATAAAAAATAAATAAATAAAATGTGAAAACTATTATTATTAATAGTGTATTATTCATTCATGCATTTATTATGTGGAATATTCATAATAAGTGCTTAGAGTACGAGCTCTAATTATAACAGAAAGATAGAACTTATATCTTCATCCGTATATGTATCGGCAATATTAACAAAATTCTCAATTTTTGAAATTTTTTTTCGGCCGTTCCGAATGTTGTGCCATTAACAAAGCCAAAACTTCGTCTTCTTCATCGGAAGAACTGGCAGATGAAGAGCTATCCAGTAATTGTGAAAGAATTTCGTCGATTTCAGTCACTGAGGTAGCCATCTTGATTTTGCAAGCGAGAGCAGAGAGCAACACTGCTCCACCGATTCTGGAAGAGCGCGAAGGAGTGCTCCTCGGCGCAAGGAGCAATACCAGCCGAACGCTGTGGGAGCCGCTCTGTGAGAGCAGGAGCAACCAGCCGAACAATTATTAGAGCTCCAGAGCGCTCCGGAGCACGCCAGAGCAGCCAGCCGAATTCGCCATTAACAATAAGCGTTACGGATTCTTCGCGTAGTATAGTAGGATACGTACGAGCAGGGTCAACACCACCTAGAGAGAGGTGTTGGCAGGGTTGCAAACTTAACGGTTTTTAAATGGGAATGTTTATTGTTGGATATTGTTATAATCGTGACCACCGAGAGAGAAGGCCTCCGCATTGAAAGGTAATATATTGTTACATCATCATAGACAGTGCATTGTTATTCGTATTTCAACCAATTATAAGCCCTGAATTAGCACTATCTATGATGATGTAACAATGCATTAAATTTCAATGCGGAGGCTTTCTCTCTCGGTGGTCACGTTATAATACAAGCTAAACAATGCACAAATGTATTAATTATTACACGGTTGGCAACGCTGTATACGAGTCGAATTTGTAACCTCCTCTTTTTGAAGTCGGTTAAAAATGTAGCACAACAAGATGGGACTTATTAATTTTCCTTGCAATAGCTCGAATGGAAATGTTTTGTTTACAGTTTTTTGATTTGTCATTTTTCAAATTCAGATAATGCTTTTCCTTGTCGCATTACTTTTGGAAACCAATTTAAAAGATTACTTCAAAAAACTGAAACAGATTGAGAAATTGGTAAATAAACGTTTAAATTTGTGCTGAAAATTTTTTCATTTACATAAATATTTTCAGGAATATTCCATTCGTTGTTTCATTCTCTCATTCTGGGACAAGCAAACTGCCACTTTCAATAACATATTGTGAATAATAACAAGAAGTTTTCATCATGTTGTTTAAAAAAGTATTAAAGATATTACGACACGTGAAGACGCTGATTCTATCATTTTGGGACAGATCTTATATGCATGTCACATAAAACTAGAGGAATGGTTCCTACATCTTAGATTTTAAATAGGACATGAATCTAAATATCCAGCATTGATCTTACAACAGCTCAGCGCTTTCAAAGCGATTATACAGGGTTTACTTTGAAGTGATCTACCTAAATATGTACAAATCTATTAAAATTGTCAACAATCTGTTAATACAATACTATAGGAAACTGAGTATGTGCAATCTGATGCTCACGTCAAATCTGATCTCTTTAAGGGGTCATATCATAACGTAACTTTTTAACCGTGTAAGATACAACAAAAGTGACAATGGAATACTTGTAGAAAACATCATGCTTACCCCTGACCCCTGATTCACCATTTTTACCTAACTTTTTTCTTTATTTCTTAAGAAAATTAGAAAATAAAACCTTTTTAAGACAGTTTATTGAAGCGTTATATAACATATTATTTTTTCTCTTACCCACAGATTAATACAGATGGTCAACTTCCCATACTTACAAGGTTAAAACAATTTGGTTGATTAGCCAATTAGCGTTCAGCATTGATGCCCAGTGGCTGAGATAAGAACTAAAAAAATGACGTCATATATTCCCACTAATCATGCAGTTTATGAAATATATGACGTATATTCATCGAGTTCAGTTTACTAGGATTGTTTTTTTTTTTAAATTATTTCCGATCATGAATTGAGTAAATGCTAATATAAGAAACGGCAACTTTAAACACAGTATAAAATTAAATTCGTTAATTTTATTTAAAAATGAAATTCATAACTTACAAATAAATACTCAATATGATTTTAGAATAATTTGTTAAGCTCTTGTAGAGTTTTCTACCGGGTGTTTCAAAAATGACCGGTATATTTGAAAAATCGATAAACCAATAAAGCAATATGCTTGGGACAACAGTAAATGTTCAGGCAGACAAACTTTCAAAATTACAAACGGTGTATTTCTATCGCTGTCCGTTTAGTTTTTATTGATTTTTCAAATATACCGGTTATCCGGTTATTTTTGAAACACCCGGTACTTAGTTTATGTTTATAGTTCTTCATAAATCTTCCCTTGGTTGGTTTATGCTACGTTTTACTTGCTTGTCAGTTCCCAGAGGGTTTTTTTTGTTCTGAAACCACTTTGCTAGGTTATTTTTACTTATTACTTGCAGCGTTAGGGTAATTTTAACACTGTCCTTTATGATAAATCTTAACACTCGCGCCAGTAACAAAACTGTATAACTCTAACAATGGTAGAATTTTAAACAATAGCGAAAATTCAGCCAATCACAATTGGTACTGATATTTGTAGTTCTTGTATGTCTCTCCGGTGCGCTGCAGGACATTTAATCATGTGATTATTGCCGAGTTGACCATCTGTATTAATCTGTGCTCTTACCCTTCTCCCAAGTGGACAGTTTCGTTGTTATTTTTAGTAACATTTCCGAGTAGAACAATAATACATAATCAAATGTAGTAATGCACACGCAGTAAACGGATACAAACGGTCAAAAATGCCTGCCTACAGTAATGCAGAAATGCTGGAAATGATTATACGAGGTGCGATCAAAAAGTTCCTGGACTGGTTCATTTAAAGAGAAAGCACTCTATTTACATACTTTTACACAGTGTCCCCTTCAGAACAGTCCCCTTGCGAAGCCATAAAATGAGTTCAGCGTTCCTGCCACTTCAGGAATGTGTCCTGGAAGTCTTTCTGTTGAAACGAGACAAGCACCTTCTGTGATTCGCACTGGATCAGCTCAATCGTATCAAAACGGCGACCTTTCAACGGGATCTTCATTTTCGGAAAAAAGGCAAACTCTGCAGGAGCAAATCTGGCGAGTAGGATGGGAGTGGAAGCGAAATCATGTTGTTTTCGCAAGAAACTCGCGTGTGAGGAAAGCTCGTTGAGAGGATGCACTGTCGTGGTGGAGCATTCAGTTTATTCAAGCCACAGATCTGGTCGCTTTCGCCGAACATGCTCCCTCAGATTGCGCGTTGCTTGAATTTGCTCGTTCTCAAATTTAATGTTCATGATAATATCGCAGATGACCTCACAAACGAGATCACAATAGCATTATTTTCCCAGTCCCCAATGACAATGAAACAAAATCCTTTGAAAATTGAGTTTTGAATGTTATGACTATAATTTACTGTATTTGTGGACTTGTGTTGCCATGTGTTGGCGAGATGCGAAACAATTCCCCGAATTTTTTGAGCGCATACATAAATATCTATACCATCTAACCACTGTTCATGCACTTGAAAGACAGCAGGACCAACATCTGAGAATGAATTTTCGCTAACTTTATGCTTGCTAAGCTAGACGTCAACAGTCATTTTAATAATTGCATTCTCTCGAGTGATGAGTCTACGTTCACTTAAAAGATGGTATTATATATAACCATAATTTACTTTTCTTTATGGTCACAAAACAATCCACACTTTAACAGGGAAACAAGCAATCAATACAGATGGGCAACTAACATCTAGTGCGGGATGTATAATTCGACAGTAATTGGTCCAATTTTTTATGAGGGTACATTGACTGGTGCACGATATGCTAACCTTATTAATCAAAATATAGTTTGTGATTGGGCAGAAAGTTTGTCTTTGGCTAAACTTCATCAAGTGTGGTTCCAACAGGATGCGGCACCACTACGGCCTTCTAGAAACTACGGTGGCATTACCCCACAGAACTGAAGTGTCACAACTCTGAAGTGTCACAACTCTTGAGAAGTCCATTTGGAAGAAATTGGCTAGAACAGTTTGGTCCTGTTCGGTGGCCCCCAAGATCACTTGATTTGACTCCCGTGGATTACTTTCTTTGGGTTTATGGAAGAATGCTGTAGCTCAAACTTCTCTCATAGAATTGTATGAGTTGAAAATCCGAATTCAATACGCATGTACAAACATTTCTCGAATAACATTTACTAATGTGTAAAAAAAACAAGTGTTGCGATTTCAATTATGTATTGCTTTAGATGGTAACCAAATTGAACATTTTCTGTAATTTGCTTGTGAAATAAAGAAATAAGTTATGTTAATATGGTGATTTAGGGATAAACATGGAGTGTTCTACAAGTTTTCCATTGCTACTTTTGTTGTATCTTAAATATTAAAAAGTTACGTTTTGATTTGACCCCTTAAATAGGTTAAAGATCAAATTAAAGTGAGCCTCAGATTAAGCATCCTCACTTTCCTATAGCATTGTATTTTAATAGATTTGTAGATATTTGGGTGGATCACGTCAAGGTAAGCAACCTCTATATCAGAAAATCATTTTGTATTCCTTTTTAGCACTTAAAATTCTGATTGATCTTTTGATCTTTGCCACCGTTTGATCTTTAAATTCTTTTATCTCACTCCAATTACTTCGCCATCAGAAGTTATCCAACGAATTCTCGGTAACGGAAAGTGATGGGTGGATTTAATACGATAATGAGTTTAGAGCAGGAAACTCCTTAATGCCTAAAAGCTGCTTCATCTATTTGTCGGTCAATATTTCCATTAAACAGGTGACCATTACTTAATGGGTTGAACCATTTACATTAACGATACATCCTTATTGACACAAAAGTAAACAAAGTTGGAAACTTGTATTCCATTAGAGAACAAACGAGTTTTCTAACGCCCATTGCATTATTAAGGAAACTTCGCTTTGTTTTAAGACAGGATATACACCTTAAATGGGCTTTAATGTTTAGTTTCAATCCGACTATCAGGCATACATTTTGAACTGGAAAAATCAGGATCCTTTTCTGTTTAGATAAATGAATTATATACCAAAAACGCATTAACAATTTTTTATTAATAATATTTTGTATTAAATGTTGAATATAGAGAAATTAGATTATTATATTTATATAGAGGGGAGAAAAAAATTTAAACTCGCAGATGATTAAACTTTCCATTGTTAAAATGTTTATTTATAGGGTAGCAGCTATGATTTTGCATCATACATAGTCTATTAATTGCTTTAGAAGAAGATTTAAGTTAAAAATCTATGTTTATTTTAAAGAAAAGGTGACTTAGATCTGCAGTCCGAAGCATTGAATCATGATAATGTTTTTAGGTGTAACAAACAAAAATATTCTATACAGTACATAAACCTTTGATTTATTTATCAATGGACCAGTCCACAGAATCTTGTACATTTCTAATACGGTATAAGTATTAATACGGCTTATAATAACTGAAGTATGAAATTTAAGCACGGGTATCGAGTCTCTCCATCTGTCGAGTAAACAAATCGTCTATGCTTAAGTTGCATATCTTTACTCGCGTCTGTGCTGACAATCCAAAGTGGGACCACAAACACGGCACGTGTGACGAAAAATTAAAATTATGCACATCCGTAATGATTATTACATCACCCGTAAAGCTTTTTTATGTACAGAACAATAAACAGATTAAAAAAAATTTTCATCCAAGTGTGCAATTGATCTGTTTATTTGAGGGTTTACAAACTTTTCATGTTAATTGTCATGTCATGCTGTATTCTATATTTTAGTTTTTAATAAAATATACACTAATTCATATCACCGTTACTTTTACAAAAATCCTCTTTTGTTCAAATCATTTAATATTCTCTACTATTAAAATATATATTATCCTATACAGGGTGTAAATGGACGACGTTTCACAAATTTAAGGATATGTAGAGGATGATGTGGTGAACATTTTTTATTAATAAACCCATAGTCCCAAACGAAAAGCGTCGGAGCCACAGCTTGTTTGATGTCCTGGTTTGTCAAGCATTGAACTAGGCACGTTTACTACGATGTCCCCTGTCATTGTATCTTGTAATTTATTGTTCCTTTTCCTTTATTGCTTTTTCGAAAGCTTTAAAAATTAAAATTAAAAAAAAAAAACGTAATGCGGCCAATTTACATGACTGGCAAACTTACCCGCCTTTACCCTACCTTTCAGCAAAAGTGCTGCACCTGACCAATCATACAACGGTCGCTGGACGGTTCCATTGGAAATACGTTCGCGCCTTAGGTTTCACGCTCGAAATTCCAATGCAGTGACAACACAGTAATTCAGACAGCCATTCCACGGCTTGACGCAAAACAGAGCATCAAACATGCTGTGGCTCCGTCGCTTTTCGTTTGGGACTATGGGTTTATTAATAAAAAATGTTCACCACATCATCCTCTACATATCCTTAAATTTGTGAAACGTCGTCCATTTACACGCTGTATATTAAACGCAAAGCATTTTTTGTAAGAGCAAAATTGGCACTTCTGCGCATACGTATCTGAAGCCAACAAAGAAAGTTACGACAATCCATCAGAAGTCAGGGATTGTTGTAATGAGACAATATTCAATCATTGTTTTGAATTAAATAAACTGAAGATTTGCAGAAAGAAAATCCCACCTTGTGACTGTCACGTGTAAACCAATGAGTATGGTAATTCTACAGAATGGCGCAGTGGAAAAATAAAGAATTACGTGAAAGCGGGCGGATAAATGAAAATATAAATTTTAATGAACAAAAGATAAAACTTAGGATAAATGAAAAGCAGATAATAAATTATTACAAAAATACACTGGGCTTGGCTAATAATTAGACTTCTTAACTTAAAAGCAACCCACGTGTAAAAATCAATCACCTAATTTACTATATGCTAATTATCATACAAAACATGAATGAGTGACGTATACTTTACAATCTTTAAACCTTTTTTTTTAAAAAAGGACAATTGGCTAAATTTAAGCGAATAAATCTTCAATTTCAACAAATGCTTAACTAAAACTTATAGAAAAACATGGCATACTTAAGAATAAAAAGAACCAAAGAAACATCTTAATGCCATTGCATAATTAGGGTTCATAAAGTAAAGATAGACATTTTCGTAAAGCAGTTATAATAATTCACTCTGGACGAAAAACAAGTAACAAACAATTCTTAGATTTAGGCCGAGAGCATACTTAAGAATTTTCCCTGCAATGGGAAAAAGAAACATCAAATTCTTACTGGCACAGAATCATTTCATCAACTAAAGCTAATGCTCCATAGTCCTTTTCTTAAATTAATTATTCTTAAGTCCAGTCCGGTAGGTTACACACAAAGTCACATAAAAGGGTATTTCAAAAAAAATGCTAAGCTCTACAACATATTTTTTTTAAAGATCAATCACAAGGATTCACACACCAATGAATTTTCCAAGATTTCTAGCTCTATGTCACAAACTTATAAATTACACATTGGAGAACCACAAACGTCACTAAATGCAAAGAGCGGGAAAGCCTTACTAAAAAGTCACAGTCCGAGTCTTATCTTTTAATGAATAACAAAATGAGGTGTCCGAATTAAGTGCATCACCGCTTTCCTTTACGCTCTTTCTATAAAGGAATAAATACAGATTAGAAAAAGAATTCACTCCCCTTTCCACCTTATTTATTTTTAAAAATCAGGGACGTTCGTGACCAAGGAAGAGTAGCCTCGTCTCTTCCTAACGATGAACGGCATTAAATTGCGGCGTCATCCACGGGCTGCTAGATTTAGCTTGAGCCACAGAAAAACGTATTCAAACGTGCGTAGCCAATAATTACTCCCGCACAAAGCTCTCTTCGAGTTAAGCTCTCGAACACGCTCCTGTAATGGTGAGCGCTCCGTTTAATGAAAACTCGGTACTCACAGATGCAGGGAAGGTCGGAACTTCAGCTGGCACTGGTTCGTTCGGGAACACCGCTCTAACGTCGTACGCTCCAGGCTCCTGGCTACCGTCACTGCTTGTTGCATGTAGAACGCCAGAATTCGCCCCCTTCGATGCTTTACAGCATGACTCGGCCGTCGTCTTGTTCTCCGCTGGCTCGTTCACTCGGGGTTCCGTACGACTCGTGTTTCGGGAGACTGACTTCGTCGCCGACGAAATCACACATAGCTGGTGCCGCTGCTCGGTTCTGCTCTTTGCCATCCAACCTTCATCGTCCGAAGCTGGCTCCTCTCTCCTTACTGACGTCGTCGATCCTTTCAATTTTGGCTCTCGTTGCCGCTCTCGTTTGTCATTGGAGCAGGCGTGATGATGCTGTTCACGCTGATGACGCGTCGCCTGGAGCTCCGCCCGCCTCCCGGTGTTGTAGAAAACGCGGGTCGGAAATCCAGCACGAGCGACGTGGGAAATCGAGCTGGTGTTTGATTTCCGTGACAGTGACTACTTAAAAACTCTGAAAATGTTATGTTAAATGTTATATCGTTAGAAAGAGCTTTAAAAACTGATCATTTTCTTCGCTGACACTTTATGTCTCAGTTTAATACTTTCAGAGAAATTTAGTTTAAAGCTATTTTGATTTTATTTATTAACTCATTTCTTATTCTTTGTGCATAATGAGATATTTAAGCTCTGATTATTCTATTTGTCTGTGCATAATGATTATTCTATTTGTTGCTCTGACAATTTTTTATTTTATTATTTTTTTAATTAAAGAGATGGGGATTAATAATAAGATGGGTTGTTCTCCGTCAAATTTTGACGGGATCCATCTGGTTATATAAATAAATTTAAAATAAATTTCGGATGGTTTTGGCATAATTGTCGTTGATTACTTTATATACGCACAAAAAATAAGACTTGTAACCTTTCAAGCAGTCAAAAGAAAATATCTTCCACCTGTAAATCACTTCCGCATCACACCATAACGAGCGCTGCATCAGCTTATCTCTTGATCACGCATATAATTATATCGATAAAATAATATTTTTTAAAGCATAACACGCACAATAATGTATGCACTATTTTTCAATTAGACAACGCAACTATTATTTTGAGGTTTTTTTTTGTTTTTTTTTTGTTTTTTTTTTTTTTACTGTACACTATTTATGTTTCATTATTAACCAAATAGATTAGTTTATTATTAATAAAACAAAAATTCTCATCAGAACAGCCAAAATAATCTTTTTGTCAACATAGTTGAGCACGTGACGTAAAACTTGCCTACCCCCGATGCTAAGCAAAAACTTAATGTAATCGTTCCATACTAAGCGTGTTCGACTAGACACCTGGAAAAAAGCAATCTCATTGGATTGAAGTATTGTAAGGAAGCCGAATAATTTTGACCTAGGTAAAAACCTTTATTCACACGACTGTACATCTGAGTCGTTATTAAAAATGTTTTTTGTGGATTAGTGTTTTCAGTTTTTATTCCTTTAGATTTGTGTCCACAGTTTCTGGTCTACATCGCTTATATCGAAAAATCCGGTATATGTAATTTGAAAAAGCTGGTCGTTCCATTACTAATTTGTTTCGAATTTTTTGATTTTAACTCCAGATTCGAATAGCGCATCCAAAAATAGGTAAGAATTATAATAACACACACGTCCTACCTTTTCGGTAACATGGCCAAAATACATGGGCAAAGTGACTAGAGTGGAGGGAAAAAGGCCCGTGGTGGGGTGAAGCAACCTGTGGCTGGTAGAAGGGGAGGAAGGTCAGCCAATAATGCTGAGGATGAACATAAAGCCGGGTTGATAAACAAAGTGGAGAAGAGAGGAGAGATAGCCGGCGGTGCACCAGGTAACTCGGAAACCATACATTTCCGGACCCATGTTGTAATGAACATTTTTTGTTGTCTACATATAGGGAGTTCATTATTGAAATAGTGCCCATTATTTTTGAAACAACATGTACAGAAATAAGAGGCGTGTTCAAATGAAATCCGTTCGAGTCAAGTAGGTGTTTTAAGAAGAAGACAGCGAACGGGAAACACAAGCAAATAGAAAGAATAATGTTTACTGAACAGTATTGTACACGTTTCTCAAAAGAAGTCGTCCACGGCGTCTAGGCACGCATCCCATGCATGCTGTCTTCAGGAGTGATCATTCTCCATGACAATACACGAGAAATTCTGTCCGCGAAAAAAAAGGATGCGGGTTGCTGTTTGAACCAATCCGTAACTGCTTCCTGCACCTCCTAATTGGTGTTGAATCGTTGTCACTTGAGGAATTTCATCAATGGTCCGAAGAGAAGAAAGTCACATGGGGACAAATCCGGGCTGTAAGGAGGATGTTCGAGAATCTCCCATTTCTTCCTGTTCAGTAAATATTACTCTTTCTATTTGTTTGTGTTTCCTGTTCCCTGCCTGTTTCTTACAACACCTAGTAGACTCAAACGGGTTTCAATTGAAAGCGCCTCATATGATGCTGTTAAATTTTATTCAAGACTAGAAGCGAACCCACCCGATTTATAATCGGGAAATGACTCATTGTTAGATAATCCATTGTTAGATATTTTCTTTGTTGTGACATAGTCCACCGTCGCTAATTTTATATAAATGATTTTATTCCAGAATTTTCCATTTTTGTCCTATTTCGAGTAATGTTTGAGTAATTTTTTTCAGCTAATTTCTTGTTGCTTATGTTACTGCTGCTATCTCGTTTAACAGTCTTTTTTATTATAATTTGTTTCTATAAGGCAATGTTATTTTGGATGAGAATTATTCACTATACTAAATGTATAATGATTTGCCAAATTTGTTTTATTCATTTATCTAATGTTAATTTCACGCGTGTTTATTCCGTTTCTTGTGCTTTTTATTAAGGTAACCTCATCATTTGAGAAATTAATATGATGATGTATACTGCCCATTACGCAAAGAAATTAAATTAGAGTTCTTCAGTTTCATTTGCATATATAAATTATCCACAGACTTTGCTGCCATTATCAAATTCTCTGTAATTTGTTTTTAAAATTAATTTTTTCTTACTGTTGATGTTTCACTTGAAGCGCCAGACCGCTTTGACATCCGTTCCATCATCCATCATCTTTAAGGGTAATCATCATCGTTATTCTGTAGAAGAGCCTCTCTTGAACTTTTGTTGATTTTATTTTCAGCAATCGCCTCCTCCTTTAACCCTTCCTTTTCTTTAGTAGAAGACTGAGCTAATCCTTTATGTCAATAGTAAAGCTAACTAAGCTCTCCTGCCACCGATTTAGCGAAACTCAAAAACACTCCTTTTGCATTTTTTAGAGGAAAAGTTCAGGATTGAAGGGCGAAAAGAGTTTTTGGGAATCACTTTTGAATGAATTGCGAGGAGAAGGTTAATTTCTCTGAAGTTAAAACTTTTCATATTACCCAGTTACACCAATTGATCTGTATATTAAAGCAAAGATCATTCGACAGAAACAGTCTTTTAACTTAATTTTGCTGGTCTCACATCATTCATTGTGTCAGATTCTTAATGATATTCGTAATTCGAATATAAAGTTAGGGCTTTTAATATTCGTACATAATTGACAAACTGTTTCTAAGATAGGTGAAACTTAAATTTTAATTCATAACTGACATTGCGTTTTCGGATTCTGTAATTTTTTTGAATGCCCAATAACTCAAAATGTAAGGCCTCTGCGATTTTTTTCCCATTTTTTCCGCCAATAGACTTCACCTGTCCTAACGGAAACATTAATGAAAGTATTTCGTAAATGGAAAATTAAATGAAACCGCCTGAGAACTTTGGTGTGTTATCAATCGTATTCAGGCTTTACGGTGATTAGATTTTAGGTCTCAGTGTGTTCAAAATTTTTGATTCTGGAAATGAAATCCATTATCAAAATTGAGAAAACACTGATAGAAGTAAATAAAATATTACTTTTAATAACGAGGAGAGTTATACAATTACTAAAATATTAGTTTTTATAAACACCAAATATTTATATAATTATTAATTCAACAATATTACCTGAAATATTAGAATATTACAAGGGGAAGGCACAAGCTTCGGCCCATCGATTTGAACCATATTGCGTGTGTGAATAGTACACTTTTTACGTGTCTTCATTACAAAATATTAACACGCAATATTCAATTATACTCAAGAAAAATTGCCCTTAAAATTTCCTTAGCATTTTATAATACTTTATATATTGATTTTGTTTCACGTCGTTCAAGTAGATATGTGTCGGATCCATAACCCCATGCACACATCGGTTCGAATCAGACTTCATATACATAAATTTTTTAATTTTTTTTTAATTTAAATATATTGATTTATTAATAATTATTAACCTCTGATTGTAAAAAATTTTGAATTAAAATGAAAAGTGCATAAAATTTTATTTCACTAATAACTTATGATGTTTTTTCATTTTTTTTTATATTGTTTTTATTGAATTACTAGTTGTACCCGCGGCTCTGCTCGCGTAGAACTCAGTGCGGAGAAAGTCAGCGCAAAAAAAAGTTCAAGAACTGCAGCCAAAGGACACAAACTAAACAACATCAACCAATACGCAAAGGAGAATTCGAAGTCTGTAATTTGCCACCTTCAAAGATTTTCAAAACCGGAGTTAGGGTTGCCACCTTCGTCAAACAAAATTTCTCCATCTAATCTAATTAATAATTTTTCAGAGATATTAACATTTTCATTGAAATTTAATTTTTCTTTTAAATTAAATATTTCTTTTTGTGCAAATGGAGTTTTTTTCAAAATCAAAAAAAATGATGTCTTTTTACACAGGATGGCGTACTTTCTCTTCCGTCCTGAAATGGCCCCCCTTAATCCATGGTAGTAGGAGTGTCAAGGATTTTGAGTTGTTTCTGAACTCGAAACCTTGAAAGTGATTTGCGAGTCCCGCAGTAACGGCTGCAGCAGAGAATGGCTGTTTGAAACTGGAGTCCAGAGAAAAAAGACCAATACCGGAGAGGTGGCAACCCTTTTATGTTGTATAGTTTTAACTTCAAAAGGAAAAAATTAACCATAGTGCGGTTTAAAACACACTAAAACACTCGTGCGACATTTTTTGGCAAGCTTTTGAACATCGCATGGTTCCAGTGTTTGTGTTTTCCCGCGGGAATGGGAAATTTCCCCCCAGGAAAAAGTAGCCTAAATGTTGACCCAGACTGTAAGCTATAAACTACACTAACAAGGAGAGGGCCCCAACGAACAATCGAGTTTTCTGATGCCCTTTGGTAGGATGGTAGTCTGATATGCCCTTTTCGTAAAACCAAGTGCGCAGCCTCCAACTTGGCCCTATTTTCGAGAAAATTCCTTTTAAAGTCTGTCTTATATTACTAGTGTAAACTGCATCTCGACAACTGTAGATGTATTATCACAACGGCAAGCAGCCAAGTAGTTAACGTTCGAGCGTACAAATCACGAGATCGTGGGTTCGAGTCCACGCGTTGACTTTTTTTTTTGTTTTAATTTTTATAACGCTGCTTTTAAAGACCGACAGTTATTTCGGTTATTTTGGTATCGCACTGTTTCACACATTTGTGTTTCAAATGGGTTTTTTTTTTGAAGAATACCATCCAACACGTTGTATTCGACAAGCCTAACTGTAAATATTCTACAACTTCGAAATTATTTGTTAAAACGATTATTTTATGTTATTTTTTTAGCGCCCAATATGGGCAAGAAGCAAAGACATCAAAACCTGAACATAAGAAGAAATGAACAGTTAAACATTAAAAAATTTGTTTTTTCTTTAAAATCGATAAATGTTTATGAATTATTTACACTTTTATAACAGATATTATTATCATAATTTTTTGAAAATGTGTTCCTTATTGCTCTTACTTGTTAAAAATATTTTTTTCCATTATAACAGCATATTATAGCAGAAAAATATATTAAAAAGTGGATGATAGCACAGTTACAAAACATTAAAAGAAAAGAAAAAATAAAGCCTAAAACGCGTGGACTCGAACCCACGATCTCGTGATTCATACGCCACGACGTTAGCTGTTCGGCTGATACAGTTTACACTAGTTATATAATACAGACTTTAAAAAGGGATTTTCTCGAAAATAAGGCCAAGTTGGAGGCTGCGGACTTGGTTTTACGAAAAGGACTTATCAGACTACCATCCTACCAAAGGGCATCAAAAAACTCGATTGTTCGTTGGGGCCCTCTCCTTGTAAGTTAAAATCTATAACCATCACGTACTTCATTTGTATTTGGCTCATTCTCAGGACATCTGTTGGCAAGTTTAACTACAACACCATCGTGCCGTTTTGGAATTTTCCCGTGGGAATGAGACATTTTCACGCAGAAAAAGGTACCCTAGTTGAAGACCCAGACTATAAGCTATAACCTTACTAAGTTTCATCAGAATCCATCCAGTAGTTTCTGTGTGTTTTATTATATGTATAGATAGATAGATTTATTATTAAAAAATTTACAATCAGAGGTTAATAATTATTAATAAATCAACATATTAAAATTAAAATAACAGTTATTAAAATTAAATTTAAAAAAAAAAAGTTAAAAAATATGTGTACGAGGGTTGGGGCAAAAGTCATGGCAACTATTTTTTTTCTTGAAGATACCAGTCTGATTGGAAAATGTGACATATACAGACGAAAGGACAAGGTGTTAACTACATGTGTGGACAATGAATAGCACTGAAATATCGTAACACACTAATTTATTACGGTAGTATACAGGGCAATATGGCCTTCACGGTGCAAAAGAATGACAACACAATACACATAAAGTTGACATGACAAACCTGGGCCTAAAGACCCTCAAAGTAGTCCCCTGCTACTGTCACCACATTCCATCGCATTTCTCCCTCGGAGAACGGCTATTTTGATGTAAGCGCGCTGCTCAACACGGGTTACTTCCATCTCGCACGACACTCACCAACTGACTGATTTCACAGCCCTCGCTGCGCTACTACCAGCTATCACAAAGCCATCTGTTGTTCTGCATACACACTATGCCTGCAGAACTTCCACACGACACATATACGTTTGTGATCCGTTCACATATCTAGAAGAAAAAAAATAGTTGCCATGACTTATGCCCCAACCCTCGTATATGAAGTCGGATTCGAACCGATGTGCCTTCCCCTTGTAAGATCCAAATATTTCATTAATTAAAATTTTATTTGGCTATAACTCTGGAACCAATGAATATAAGTACCACTAATGATATATCGTTGAAAAGCTCTCAACGAGGGCTTATTACTGTAGTTAAGAAAAAGACCAAAATCCAACTGTTTCAAAATTGAAACCCCGCTTTATTTAGAGGTCTACTGTATACAAACTTTTGGTACAGTCGATTGCAATCAAAAGGGAAGGTGCAAAACCTAGATGTTACAACAGTCCTAAATACAAAATTTCAACATTCTACGGCTAATCGTTTTTGAGTTATGCGAAAAACATACGTTCATCCGACACTAGTCAAAATGGATTCAGAAAGGCCAAATGAATATTTCCGTTGAAATTTGAAAACCGAAATTTTCGCGATTACAAAACTTCCTTTACTTCGTACAAGGAAGTAAAATATAGGCATTATAATAATTGTTCATTATAGAAAGGATTAATTGTCTTCTGTGATAAATTACAAGGGGCGTTGAAAAATAATGCATCACAATTTATTTTTCTGTAAGTATAGAGCACACAACTTTGCAACTTGGGCATAGTATTACTACAACCGCCGGTTCTACCGATTATTTTTCAAAGAATTTTCCTTCGATTTCTTTGGCTTTATGGCAACGTTCTACTCATCTACTTTCCCCTGCATTCACCTGTGTTTTTCCTCTACTTCCACCAGATCTCCACAAGACTCTCACCATTTCATTTACCTGCTTTACTCCACATTGGGTGAATTTAGATAATTAATTGTTTATTATTTTATTTTTCTTTACATTTCTTTTCATTAAAAGGAGTTCATATATTTAATTATTTGAATACTAATCTATTGATCTTATTTAAATCCATAGTTTTCACTCAACAATTATAAGTCATTTCCGTTATTTGTGATGTCATGTTGTTAAACATTTAAGTCTAAACAAACGGCAGAGAAATACATTATTTATTTAGGCTATAGCACATCCATTATTCAAAAAGGAAAAGAAAACTCAACACACATAATTCTAACCATTCTTGAATCAATATTTTACTTTATAGTAGAGTCTAATGATAATATTTAAAGGTGCGGCCACACAGAGCGCGACGGATGGGACGGAAGCTACGCGTCCAAAAAATATGCGCCTTTATTCTCTATGTAAGTGGCCACACAGAACTGCGGACGCTACGGACGCGACGTTCTGAACGTTTTATTTACGCAAATATTTTCTGGGCGTCCAAAACGTCCGTCGTGGACGCGCACGCGCAGTAGACCAGCAATGGTGATTTGTTCATCGCCTGCAGCTACAACTACGGCCAAACTGAGTCGATGCGACGGATTGGCTCCGATTTGTTTACAACTTTGTTTGTTTCATTGCTTATTTGAAGATTTACGTAAAGAGAAGAAAAATTTAAATTTACAAGAAATAATGTTTATTACAATTACAATGAATATAATTATAAATATTGCAATTATTGTAATTAATTATAAATATTACGATATAATTATAATTATGCAATATGTGTTTTATTCACAGTTTTTTCCGGAACGATATGGACAGAGGCTTTACAATGCCAAATATTAAGATAAAGGAATAAATTGTTTTGATTTTTGTTCCAGTCTTAATAATTACAATTGGAATAAACATTCTTTCTTTACTTAAGTCTTCAAATAAGCAATGAAATAAACAGGTTTGTATACAAATCGGAGCGAACATAGCATCCGTCGCGTCCATCGCGTAGCGCTCTGTGTGGCCGCAGCTTAAGATAGAGTTTATGACTACCCATGACGGAATCGGTACATTATCATTTTTAGAGGCTATTTTTGAAGAAAAGTAAATAAAAAAGACCAAAACCAAACATGGGATGCTTAAAAATGAAAATACTGAAAAGATGTCGGAGGGTTAATAAGATATGGTTGTAAGAATTTCACAAGTTAAATTAATTTATAAATTTAGTTATTTATAAAAACTTAACAGCTTGTTGTCATGTTATTGTGCTTATTTGAATTCTCCATTTTTTTCACGAATGTGAGGTTTTGAACAGTTCTAATGGTCATTTTTAAAATCTATGCCATTTTTACTCAATTGTTCCATATCAATGTTTGCCTGCTATTATCAAATTGTTATATAAATGTATTTAATCAATTTAATGGTTATCTAATTAGATATTAAATTTGATGTGTTTAAACGAACATACTGTGTCTAGGATGTCTCAATTTTTGCTAGATAGTCTGCTGATTTTTACAGACAACGTGCCAGTAGTGTTCAAACGTTCGATATATGCACGTATTGTAGTTTCATTCTCTTATGTGTAGTGATTTACGGATACTAGGTTAAGTGTATTGTGTTAGATAGTGAATAACTATTCCAAGGAAGTGCGTAAACTATCCAGATTATTCAAAGTTTATCTGGGCGTCACAAAAAAAACCTACTTACATATTTGAATTATGTGTGAAAAGTTCTGTATTTCTGTTCCCCCGTTTAATCTGCTTAATTGGTATGTAATTTATTTTACAGAGAACGATCTTAATTTTCATTGGTTACCTAATGCAAATATTTTATTTTAACTTCAGTCTACAATCTCAGTCACCATCGAGAATGTCGCTATTTTTGTTCAATTTAATGTTTGGGCAAATTATTAATAATATTTTAGATCTCTCGAGTCTTTAAAACCTCATTTAAATTATCTGCAAAAGACTTAAAATTAAGAAAAAACAACTTATGATGAAGAATTAATTTGAACAACATTTAATTTCTGTAACATGAAAAATTTAAAATATTATTTATTTTTTCCAAGAAATAATATCTATAATTAATAGCATATGACATAAATTATAGACGTTTCAAGAGCTTACTAAAGAAAAATAGAATACAGGTGTGATCTACGTTTTCTTTCTCACCCTCTTTCGGCGAGATGGGTTCATCCTACATTCATGCATGTTGAAAATGAGAAGATGGAAGGAAAACTTCTGGAATATTTGCCGAGACCATTTATCATAGATGCTAGTTTTGAAAACGAAGAGCATGTTCAGGGATTAAGTTACATCACCGACATCAACAAAAGGTGTGCATTCTACACCTCAGCTTCGCGCACTATTCTTCTCTCCAATTCCTATTGCCCAGAGCCGAAATCGTATTTCATGCAGCAGAAGACTTTCCTAATAATGATTAGAAAATAATATATCAAACCATGTCTTTTTCATTTAAGTATGGTTTAATAATAGGAGAATAAATATTGCATTCTATATATTATTTTATCAATTCCTATTTGATTCTATATATTATTTTATTTTTTTTTATTTTATATGTCGTTACTTGTATTTAGAGAGAGATAGTTACCGAAAAATAAAATTTAAAGAAGACATTTTCAGTTTTCCATTGAGATTCGGTTGTGAAAAATTGCCTCAAGATGCCGCTGTCACATTGCGTTTTCTGCCTATTTCAAGTCGATATGGTACATCATTTCTATTTCTTTTATTGCTTTTTTTTTCCCTCCTTGCTTTTCTCTCCCTCCTTAACCTTAATTGTTTAGTCCTCTGAATGACAAGTCATCTTAAGGAAACATTATTTATGGAACGGTTTTTACTTGTTTATTGAATAAACAATTCTAAACACTTCACGGGTAAGTGCTTTTGACTGATGACAAAATCGATAACGCCCCCTTTCATAACGTTTATATTTATTTCGCAGCCCATTTCAAATATTTATTTATCTGTTTGGCATGCGTAAACCAATAAATATTATTTTAAATAATAATTACCAAATTTTCATTTTCTCGCTGAAGGTTATATTTTCCATTTAATTAATCTACGCTTCATTCCCTCTTTGAATCTAAATTGCTAACTTCTATTCCGATAAATAATTACTTCCAGCTGTGCATATTAATCACCGCTTAGTTTTATTATTGCGAGCTTATAAATAATTTTTTTTCATGATAACATGAACAGTGAGCAACAAAGACAACTGATTAACCGTTTTTAGTCCAAATCAATAAAAAAATGCAAAAATATTATTTCAAGCTTTGCCCTTGCGTGCTTACAGTGCTGGACAGAATTATAAACTCACATGAATTTTGAACCAAACTTTACTAAAAACAAAAAGATCATCCTCAGCTTTTTACATATCATTTTTCAAACATAAATTTACCACTTTGCTTATTGTCATTCGTATATTTTAAAAATTTTGTGAACAACGACAATAAACTCATAATTTCACTTGGACAAAATTATAAACTCACCCTTAGAAAACAGAAGTATGGCGATTATTTTTCAAACATTAGTACTTTGTTGGTCCTCCATTGTTTCTTATGACTTCAAACACCCTGTTTGGCATCTAATCGACAAGTTTATGCAAGTACTCAATGGTGATAGATTCCCATCCTTCCATGATGGCAGCGGTGAGCTCTTGAGTAGTCTGGAATTGCCGATGATCTTTATAAAGAAGACGTGCTAGTTGTCCCCATACATTCTAAATTGGGCTGAGGGCTGGGGAGCATGACGGCCAACATAAATCATTTATCTGCTGCTCTTGAAACCATTTTTTCATAAGGTTGGAACGATGGCATGGAGCATTACCTTGCTGGGAAGACCAGTTATCTCCACTAAGAATTTCACCATAGCTTGAAAGTTGAGTTTCCAGCAGCACTTTGTATCTTGCGGAGTCCATGCATCCATTGCTCACTACCATATCACTTTTACTCTGAGCAGAAAACGTTCCCCAAACCATTACTGAGCCACCCCCTATTTGACGACTCAGTTTAAGCTATTCGTCTTGTCTGATGTTATGCCAATAATAGTCCCATCCATCGGGACCATCAAGGTTGAATTTCTTTTCATCAGAGACACCACTGTGTACCACTCGTGAGTCCATACCATTTTTTCTCTACAAAACTCCAATCTTGCATTTTTGTGAGCTTGGTTTAGAGGTGGTTTTCGTAGAAATTTTTTGTAGACAATGATGGGAGTTGTCGCAGAACCTGTGCAACAGTGCGCCGAGAGCAGTTAAGTGAAAGTACATCTACAATGTGTCTAGCAGAAAGATTGCTTCCAGTTGCCGGTCGTCGAATGAGATTCATCTCGAGAGCTTAAGATATTTTTCCTTCCTGTTCGTTTCTTCGCTTTCCCATCAACTTCCCGTTGTAATACATTTCTGACAGCACACTGGGATCGGTTAAGATGAGCTGCAATTTTCATTTGGGACATTCCACATCCATGCAACATCAATACTGTCCTAATGTCTGTCTCACTAAGCTCTGTTCATCGTGGCAATGTTTTACACAGTATAAATCTGCAGCAGACACTTTCTTACAATAAGTGATTGCAAATACAACCTTTTTTGCAATTTGCATATGATAAAAATAGACGGGCGAACACATTTTTAAGGGTGAGTTTATAATTTTGTCCAAGTGAAATTATGAGTTTATTGTCGTTGTTCACAAATTTTTTAAAATATACGAATGAAAATCAGCAGAGTGGTAAATTTATGTTTGATAAATGATATTTAAAAAGCTTATGTAGATCATTTTATTTTTAGTAAAGTTTGGTTCAAAATTCATATGAGTTTATAATTCTGTCCAGCACTGTATATTCTCAGAATAGAATTTTAAATGGGTTTTTTACAAAACATAAAAAACTTATATATTTTTTAAGAAAAAAAAACAGAATCATTGGAAATTAAAAAAAAAATTTGTCTTGCCGTGATAAAAAAACCCCCCAAAAAAACAAAAAAACAAAACGATTTTCTAAAGATTTGCCTAGAGCAGTTCGTCCGTTTCTGAAAAAAGCCTTAAGCAACCACTGTGAAAGCGAAATTGTCTTGTTTTACAGAAGATTATGCTGAATAAGTTATGTAAAAAGTTTTTTTTAAAAAAAACACGCTTTTATCATGTTTAATTATTATTATAATATCTCGTCAACAATATAGCATAATTTTGTACAATAAACAACGGATACATTTAACCCTCGTCATAACGAATTCTTTGTTGTGGCAATTGGACAGTACGTAGTAATGAATTAGTACCATTAGAACACGAAACAGTGAACATTTTTTAACACGAAAATTTTTAACATGCATTGTCATCGGTCGTGCGCATGTGTACCAAGTTTCAGCTCTCTAGCTTCTCGGGAAGTTGGTTTAATATTGATTACAAGATTTGACCCAAACAAACAGAGATGTCAAGTTAAACAAGTTAAGAGGAACAAGGTTTTATCAAACCAAGCTTTTATAATGTTTTATTTAGTGGCAACAATACAGCTTAATTTTGCAACAATAAACAATAGATACATTTACTCTCGCCATAACGAAATGTCCAATTGTTATAACAATCAATTCGTAGTAATGAGTTAGTACCATTAGAACACGAACCAATGAACCTAAACAACTAACACAGCAAAGTTAATAAAAGCTTTTAATAAAAGCGTATAATAATAATAATAAGAAGAAGAAGAAGAAGAAGAAGAAGAAGAAGAAGAATCGATTGCGCAAAAAATAAGTTCGGATTCAATTAGGGATCAGAACGGTTCTATTTAAACGTGTACGGTGAGAAGGAAATCGAAGACATTGACTATCGGTGTCAGTCAGGCAGCAAATAAATCGTTTTGCTACTATACGAGATGAGGTTGCGGACGTTTGTTTCCGTTTGCAAATAGAATATTTAAATGAAGCAATAATGCAGCTATTGTTAACAGCTTCAATTATATAAAACACTCCATAGATCTAAACCGTAAGCCAAATTTTCCATTCCAATAACAAGTCGTTATTTTTTTCAATGTAAATAGTTACAGAATGGACTCAAACTCCCGCTTCATGATTGCTGGATGAAAACTTCCCACGGTGCAATCGGCTACCCAAACCCCGTATTTGGATCCAATGGATTTTAAATAGCTCGGAGCCGTGGAGCTAGTATCAGCATTCCTTAAAAGTTCAAGAGCAGCAGTTAACTGAATTGTCAGCCGGAAAACTGGGTTTGAACATGCGAGTTGTGACCGTCATAGACTAGTCAATCTTCGGGCAGAACGGAGAGTGGCAAGACTGTTGCCCTACAAGACAACAGAAGGGCAACGGTCATCAAATTACTGCAGATATTAATCACGGATCCTCTCAAATGATCTCAGAACGCACTGTTCGCCGTACACTGCATCGCATGGGATATGGAAGCCGAAGGCCTGTTCAAACATCTTTGCTATCTGTAGTTAACAAGATAAAACGTCTCCAGTTCGCACAGGAACACAAGAATTGGACAGTCGTGCATTGGAAAAATATCATATGAATAACACTACATTTCTAAGTATCGTTGCTGATCAAGTTCATCTTATATTGATGGCGTATCCCAATGGAAATGGCTTCTTCCAACATGACAACGCGCCATGTCTAGGTGCTCGTATTGTGCAGAAGTGGTTTCAAGAACATGAAGGAGACTTTACCCTGCTCATGTGGCCCCCCAACAATCACAAGATTTCAATCCAATTGAGCATTTGTGGGACGAAGTTGAAAGAGCCATCAGGGAGCTGGTTCCACAACCATCAAATCTCACACAACTGGACAGTGCTATTAATCAGGCATGGTGCCAGATTTCTCCCATCACCTTTCAACATCTCGTGGAGAGAATGCCAAGAAGAATCGCCGCAGTATTGAAGGTAAAAGGTGACCCAACGAAGTACCTATAGGGTGGTCATAATAATCTGACCACTCACAAGGGACGTACACGTAGTTGTAAGACGCCCTTTTTTTGCGCGCAACCATACCTTGGAAGCGAAAGCCTTGTTTTCAGGTGAAGTGGATTCGTGCGTATTGTTAAGTAATAGAAGAAAGAAGTTGAGAGCGCATTAATACATATACAGCGCTTTAACAATGGAGTCTTTGTATGGTTGTATGTGCTCAAAACATACATTTAGCGATTTTTTATTTTACAAGCCTCAATAGTAGCTTTAGATGAGTAACATATTTCAATTTGGTGTGAATCTGTGAGGTAGATGTTCGTGTAATTCCCATGTCAGTGTACAGTGTGTTGTAAGCATTCGAAAAACATTCAATTGTTGCACCGCAACTTAGCAAATTATCAGGCTTTTGGGCCAAAGGTGGTAGCATTTTAGAAACTGTGGAGTTTGTGAACTATTCGCGTGTTGCTGTGGTAGTTGTGTGCCGCCCAGGGCAAAATGGCACTATAGAAAACAAGTGACGTAGAAATTGTGATGCTCATAGATAAAATAAGGGAATGACGCCTGCGGCGGTGCATGCGGTCGAATCGACGTGCTACAGTGGAGCAACTTACAACCCAAATGAACCAGAGGGCTACTGCAAATGTGTCCAGAACGACAGTTCAGCGAATATGCACGGGGGGTTAACGACTGGCAAATCGGGAATATCCACGGCAGTACCGACTCTGGACATCCACTGATTGGCACAAGGTTGCCTTCTCAGATGACTCACGTTTTTTGCTCCATCGGACGGAGGACGTTGGCGCATACAGCGAGAAAAGTCAGAAAACAAACATTTGTGAATGGTAACAAGCTGGCGGAGGTAGCCTTTATGGTCTGGGGAATGTTATCGTGGCATTCTCTGGGTGCACTCATCATTGTGGTTGTCAATACGAATAGATTTAAGTTCTCATCGATCTTTGATGACCAAGTACACACATACTTGGGCATTGTTTTTCCTGCGCATGGCGACATCTCATATTCTACGGGAGTGGTTAGAAAAGCACGAGGAAGACTTTACTGTACTAACCTGGCACTCAAATTTCCCGGACTTAAGCCCAGTCAAGCATCTATGGGACCAACTCGATCGGATTATCTGATCCATGGATACTCCACATCGTATCCTCCGAGAGCTTGCAACTGAACTTTCCAAAATTCATGAACACTTTCTTGCATAAACTTGAAAATATCACTACCAAGTAGCCCCTATCCTGCTTAGTAATAATATTTTTAATTTCATTAACCTACACCAAATAGTTTTGAGTTATACGCTCTATTACCAGACTTTTGCCTCACTCTGTATTTTGCAAAATACATGTATTTTTTCAGTATCTAATTTTAATTGCATTTTAAGGGGAAAATGAATAAAATAATAAGGAAGTGTGGTGTGGGATTGCTTGTATATGAAGGAAAACAACTTATCACAAAAAATATCTGAGATATGAAACGCCGGATACGTATTTCGAAAGCTATGCCTTCATTCTCAACGGAGAGATCAGAGTAAAAAAGTGAATTCTTGGCAATATTTTTCGCTTATCGAATCACGAATAGAGCCTAATACCTCATTCGCACTACGAACTAGATCGAGTAGATCCAGATACAAACTAGATTCATTGAGAAATTGGATTCATTTCAGATCCACAGTGTGTTCGCACTTCAGCGCTGCTATCCAGTTAGGGAACTCGTACATTAATCTCTACCCAGCTTTACAACTCCAATTGTTCATTATAGTCAACATGTGCAAGGGATTGTATATGGACGAATTTCTTTTTTGTCGACTCAATCCATCCAAGCCATAAAATTTTGAAGTCATAGGCCGAATAAATAGTTTAATTCGATCTATTGTTTGGACGCCATTTCGTGAAAACTTAATCGTGCAAGGGATTGTGGGAAGGAACGAATCTAGATAGGCAGCATCGATCGAGTTCTCCGAGCAGGATTCAGTGAATCGAGTTTGGAGACAGTCGATTTAGTTCGAATCCAGATCGCTAGCGTTCGCACTTCAAAATTCGAATCTAGTTCAAGCTGCCGATCTAGATCCAATGTGCTAGTGCGAACGTAGTATAATGATAGAAGTGTGTCAGATCGCCGAATTGGAAAAGAAATTACGATGAATAAATTTGACGATCTAACCCAGAAGCAGGGAAATGGGAGAGAAAGAAGCAAACGAGGAAAGCAAGAGAAAATGAAGAAAATCAGGTACCCGCCACCTCGAGAAGACAATAGAAGAGTCAGAGAAAAGGGAAAAAGTGAATCGAGTCGTTCATTGGAGGAGAAGAAGATTATGCAGGAGCGAGTCATTAAGGAGAAGAATAAGAGGCGGAAGGAAGGAAGGAAAGAGGAGAAAGGATTTCGTTTCGATAGTGGAAGAAAGAGAGGCTTGGGTGACGATAGTAGGAAGGAGAGAGGAGCCATCTTCGATGAGCGATGGAAAGAAGCCAAGGGCCGCCCACGACAGGTGCCAAGGGATAGATTTCGGCGAGCTCAACGCGAGAGGAAAATCTCGACAGGAAGAGGCGAGCCGAGCGGACCGAAGCGCCCTCGACATTCCAGTCATGGAAAGGGAGACATCAGCCTTGCCGGCGTACAAATACCCGACGAGCCTAGCCCTAAGCCAGGAAGGTCACCCTCACGTGAAACCTGTAGCCAGTGCGCCCACTCCTCTACCCAGGCAAGTGGTCTATTTAGAACTTTTCCTAATCGAACATTTTTCAAGTCGTATGAGCCCAGCGCGAAGAAACGAGCAAGGAGTCGCCGATTCACCTGGCCGCCGAGAAGCCCCCGCCATTTGACACAAGCGACTCACGGATCCACCTCTGCCCAAACCGAGGACGAAGCAGAGGAATTATCGGAGCCGATATTGCCGAGCCACGGTACCCAAGGACGATTTGGAGCGATTTTCAAGGACAAGCCCCGCCTCGCCGCCGATAGACGACGACGTCGCTAAAGGAGCTGAAGCCGACGATACCTCAACCGACGATGGCCGCCGAGCTTCAGCAAAGGAGGCGTCCGTTCACTCGCCCCCATTTTCGCCAGAGACGGAGGACCAATATTCACCGGCCACGACACTACTAGCCAGACAAATTCCGGACAGAGAGAATTCCGATACCTTGAGCGACCCTCTTAGCCCGAGCAACGACGACTGCTGCTTTGCAAGCAAGCGCCGCACAGAGATCTCTAGTTGCGAGCCGAGCTTGCTATTGCGTCGCCAGCAAGGGGTATTTAATTTCATTTAATTATTGACATTAAGTTAACAGTGTTAAGTAGTTCGTTAATTAAGTGCTGAAATTAATTCTTTCTTCAAATAACTATTAAACTGTACTCTTTAAGACGTTCGTAACGAACTTTGCTCTCTTCCACCGGTTTACCTAGCAAAACAGCTAAATATTAGTTTTTTTGTTTCTTTGCCTCTACCAATAGCTTTGGGCCACGCTCCTTGAAACCCTGCGGGGTCGCCGCCTTCTGAATTTGCGGTGACAAGCAACCCAGGATCATGACGACATCGGATTCTACAGTATACTTACTTAGAGGCGCAATTTCCGATTCGTTCCTGCACCTCTCCGACCATTGCAAGAACCAGTGAACTGTTAATGAACTTTGTTTGCAATCTGCATGGAATTTAACAATTATACTTTTTGTGTTATTATTATTCAACGTAAAATTAAACTTTGATTATAAAATTACCCAAACGTCATCTCTCCTCCTTTCTCTATTCACGATCGTTCGATATTTTGACTAAGGCAAATAATTTAATCGTAACTTAAATAAAAGTCGTGATAAAGTGTCTGTTATGATAGAGTTACAGAGTTTTGGAAACTATCCGAAAAACGATAATTAAGTGTGATTAATAATGCAACGTAAGCAATATGTTTAGAACAACGTCTATCAGAAGTAATATTTTATAATAATGTTAAATAATCATACCTATTCTGTTAATATTCGATTCTACTAAGAAATTAAATTTATAGTATAGATAATATACTCTATATGAGATAGTGTTAGATTGCCGGTGGAGGGGGCGATCCGCAAAACAGTCGAAACAGTAAAAAAGCCATCACTGACTAGCCTATGCTGAGAAAGGAAGAGAAGAGGAAGGAAAAATCGAGATAATAAGGCAGACGGTGACTGGTTCGGACGAAGATTCGATCGATGGAATAGTTCTGGAGAAGGGACAAGAGAGCCCACGGGGAGAAAGAAGTATCTGGTCGGAGACGAATTAGAAGCGTTCCACGAGTAACTTTTCAAAGAAATCTTCAAGCGTCGCGGAAGGCACAAAGCTTCGTATTCGCGGAAGGCACAAAGGACGTCTGGGAAGAAATCGAAAAAAGCACAGATTTAAAATTAGACACAAATTAACGGATAAGCATTCCAGTTCGTGCCTTCGAACTCGTTAAGTAATAATTATTATTCTAAAAGCATCTGATTTAGATAAAATTATCCCTACATTTGATTGCAAATAAGCTGCTTAGATGAAATTCTTTTGCTGCTCTTATTTCGTGAGAATGCGCAATCGACGTGCTTGACGAATCTGTATAAAATGCGCCTGAGTTAGACACAAAATCTTATTCTACAATAAATTAAAAGAATTCAGCTTCGGTAATCAACTTGTCGATTATTTTACTGAACTTACATTATGAAATATAGTATAATGGTCTACCATATGAAAAAATTCTCATAGTATTCTGAAGGTTAGGAAGTTTTGACGTAGAATACGTCTTACGTTTCGAGACTAGGATGCCACGCTTAAATCGTGAATGTCACGAAAAGTGTTGATTACGAAAACTTTAATAACGTGAAAACTATTAACGATAGAGGAATGATCGATATCGCATTCGATAGAGTATAGAACAAAGCATGTTTCAGACCATCACCGATTTCGTGATGACCTCATTGGCTGATGCAATCGCAGTCCAAAGTTGAGTCAGAAAATCTGCTTTATGGCGGATATTAAATTAGTCTAGCTCCGGCTCCATTTGTGCTGCCACGACGTTTGAGGTGTCATTTGTTTTATCTTTTTGCGCTTTATAAAATGGCTTAAAATTTAAAACTCAATATTTAATAGTGTCTAAGAAATCGGCCTTCGAAGTGTGGGAGTTTCGCAAAAATTACAGAATTTCCAAATTTATGCCTAATAAACACGAGAAAAATTATAGAAACTTTCACAGGAATATAGATCGAGAGATGGGGAATCCAACAAGACCCGGATGTCCGATGTCGAGCGTCAATAGGCTCAACAGGAACGTCTCAAAGTTGAGGCGCCGCGCCGCCAAGATGAATTATAGCTCGATACGAATGCGCCAATAACTGAAAGTTCGACGTAAATAACATATCTGATGGCATAAACGTTTCTACATGGAGTGATAAAATTCAACCAGTGGAAGTCCATAACGAGCCATAACCGTCAACATTAACAGCATCTTCATCAAATATGATTTAAGTAAGGAGCGACATATATGCGAAAATTTGGGAGACTGGTTTCAGATTTCGTTTTATATTCATTAACAATGAATTTGGATATTCATGTAATGTTTACAATAGATTTTAGTTTGAGAAGGACTTAAAGCACCCACATAACGGTTGTGTGATATGTTTGCTCCATCAGTTTCATCAGTCCAATGTGAATGATTTCATGCTGTGCATTCATTGTAGAACAAATTTAAAACTATTAGACACGCTGCAGATGTGTGCCTAAACGCGGGATGTAGTATCTTCTTCATCAACCATTTGATGAGGCACATTCGTAGACTAGTCACCAACATTTCGACCGTTTTGCCAGAACAGATACACAAAGCTAAGAAGAGACGTGCAGTGATGGACAAAGAAGATTTAGATGAAAATTCAATAGGCTAAATATATGAATCAAAAATATGATGAGAGACCGGCAGAATTATAGCATCGGTTCATTTTATTGCATGGTATACACCGGCAATGAATATAAGACATATCAAGAGAAAAGATGTTGATGATACAGATGGCCATGAAGCCACTGAACAATAAAATACTGATAATGAAAACGATGAAGCTTATGACATTTTTAGTTCAAACATCAATACATATAGACGGAGAAATATGGGCACAGAGTGATTAGATACCGTCATTATAGCATCGATGACACAATCAATTACAAGCCTGAAATGGTTACATTGTTCTATCCATTTCGCAATGAAGTTGTAGATGTACACAAATTCATCCAATTGTACGATACGAACGAGGTAAACATTTTAGCCAAAAGGAAAGAATACAGCCGGAAGTAGCAGATATAGATGCATTGATGGAAGAATTTAGAGAACTGTGCAAGAAAGACTTCAATGTAGATGTTATATTAAACTTACAGCTCTTGGCTTTGTGAAGAAACGTTTCAATTTAGATTACATGCCCATCGAATCACCTACTACATTAGGTGGCAGTACTACAGATATGATATTGATTCTAGTCTGTTGACATTTGTATCATACTTCTCTTATCACAGACCACTGATTTGTAAAATGTGAATGACTTATAATTAAGGTTCGGTTAAAAATAACGAGTCTGGTTAAAAAATTATGATATATTGCAAGTATATTAGTTGATTGAACATTTTATGTCAGAAATTAAAATTTTTAAATTGTGTTATACAAAATGATTTCTTATTCGCCATGTAGCCACAAGACGTATTCTACGACTTAACTAGCGGCCGTGTCCCAACACAGCCCCGTACAATTTTTTTTCGCAATAGCCTTCAAATCTCTCGTTCAGGAAATAACGAATACGCTAATTTCATATAAGAGATTGACATAAGAGAAGCATTCCGAATTTTACGATTATATCTGTTTTACCTGAAATTAATCCTGGTAAGAGAAGAGCAATTTCTCTTAGTCCCCCACATGATTTAGTGATAATTCTTATCAGGAATGCGGTGTTTGGATTTGCTTAGTGGTATTCATATAAGAGGCACGAGGCAAACATTCTCTGATACCGTGGACCATTCGACGTTTGGTCCAGGATAACCAGAGGGCCCATTCCAAACCAGGAAAATGCACCCCAGACCATCACTGACGCCCCACCACCTGTTGGCATGTGGAATCCATCGTTTCGTGAGCCTGTGGTCGCAAACGATCTGAGCGTAGGATGGAAACGTCACGACTCGTCAACTAACCGTGGAGTACACCAATGAACCGCAGAATAACATCTCTGAAAGCACTACACGCCGTACATTGGCAAGGATATTCTCGGAATTTACTTATTAAAAACTGTACACTTACATCAAAAAAGAATTCACTTTATCCTCTTCAAAGTCTTTTATTACGGCATGGATGTAGAGAGCTAGCGCGATTTTAATGCTTGACAGCACTCATGAAAGTCATTTTTTGTCATTATCATCAGTTTCGCCTCCATTATCCTTTTAATCTCGTCTACCGTCTCAAATCTATGTCCCTTGAGCTTCATTTTCATTTTCGGGTTAATCAAATGAGTAAGGATATGGGTTAAGTCGTGTTTCCAGAAGTCAAAAACTGCAGCACAACATCGTAATAGAACATCCTAACGACCGTCTGCTCTAATGGGATAAGCCCTTGAATGTCAATACATTGTTTTCGTGTTGCCCCGGATTTGAATTGCTTTTTTCAGTCTTGGTTAGTTCAGTGACTTCCACAGAGACAATTGCCGTTTCGCTTCACAGTCCCCGGAGACCTCCATTTAATCTCCAGTTTGAAAGAAAACTTCACGCAAATTCTTTGTTCCTTCAAGTCTGTCATATCGTCGACCGCGAAAGAGTTTGAACACAACTTCATAAAGCGCACAATGTAAATAAAGACGGCTTTACACGGCAGCGATAACTTGAAGACAAGTTCCTTAGGGATACCGGAGATGATATCTAACGGCGTAGCAACATAGCACGCTCCATTGAGGTGAGATTGCATCTTTCTCTGAAATTTTGGCTCGCAATTAGTAGTTGCTTGAATTGACGTATGTACGTATGGAATAATATTATTCATTAATTCATTCAGCAGTTTAACAAGTCAGGCAACCAAAATTCCCAGGACCAACTTTGATTTTAAGGAATTCGAGGATAAAAAGGAAAGCATTTGTTTTCTAAAGAACTCTTTCGTTTTTAGGGTCAGACGAGGCTGCTAAGGAAGGCTCTGGTTGCTAAAGCAAGACGTACTTCTAATAGAAATGTGTAGTGCAAACTGAATAAAAGTACCTAAAAAGTTAAATGGAGAGAATAGTAATTCTCTATATATTCGAACATAAAAGAGTCCTTTATTTGTAAGCACTCCTATTTAATGAAATGAGAGTCAATTCTTGAAGCGTTCTGTGCAAGGGTCTAATATTTCTTCATAATCTATTACTAAAGCGTTTCTACGTAAGCATTCACTGTTGAAACGAGCGATTAGCTACTACCATAACGAATAGAACGGCAAGTGGTAAAACTCTTTACCGAGATGGGATCAGCCCTTTATCTGAAATAATTTTAATATAAATAATTATAGTTCTAATTCCTCTAAACAACTGTATATAATATATTCTCCATGATGTAAATAAAAAAAATTTAATTTACTTGATAAAGTGATTTGAAATTATTTTAGAAATATTTGTTTGAGGAACATCAACCAGAGTTTAGTCTGCTTCCATGGCCAGCTTAGTCCCTTAACCTCAATCCTATTGAGCATTTACGGGACGAAGTCGAAAGATCGCTTTCAAAGCTTGGAAACGCCACCATCTAATCTGACCCAACTTAGAGCTGCTATGAAGTCACCATGGGCCAACATTCCTCAGCACGGTATCAGCGTCTTGTTGAGTCCCTCATGCCAAGAAGAATATCGACTGTGATCAGAGCTAAAGGTGGACCAACTCGTTATTAGAGTGTGTCTCTAATTTTTTGGCTACTCCGTGTACATTACTCTGCATTGATGGGCTTTTCTTGAAAGGATTTCTTGCTGTGGCAGCTGTGAAAGAATTATCACGGTATATTTGTTTAAATATTCGTAAGATAAGTCTATCAAATTAAGAATATTATTTAGTTGTTGAAATATGGAAAAATTTCAGAGAGGATTTGCCAAGTGTTCCACTGTTCACAAAGTATACTGTCTCAAAACTACGGAAAAGTATCAAAAGAAAAGTATCATGAAATGTCTTCAATCAACCTGGAAGCGGACGACATAGGAAGAGAAGTATTCGACAAGATAAAACACTGAGAAGTATTTGTAAAGAAAACATAAGATTAAGATCACGAGGACTAAACATAAAATGGAAAAAAATAAGTCGAGTTGATGTATGTAGCAGAACTCTACGAAATCGATTTCACGAGATCGGGAATTCTTTCTGCAAAACCAAAACTAAATCACTGTTAACAAAGAGATATCGGCAATTTCGTCTCAAGTGGGCAAGAGAATATAAATCGTGGACTTTGGATAATTGGAATAAAGTCATGTTTAGTGACGAATCAAGAATTTGCATCAGCTTTGGCGATGATCAAAAAAAACATTGTATGGAGGAGATCTAACGAAAAGTTTCATGATGACTGTTTGAAATTTGTGAAAAATTCCAGATTCTCTAATGATTTGGTGATGTTTAAATATCAAAGGGCCTGGTCGATATTGTGTAGTGAAATCAACCATCAATTGGAAATATTGGAAATCTATTTGATTCTAACAGTCGAAGACGCATTTGGAGACGGATGATAATGCAACATGTCACAGAACAAAAGCTGTTAAACAATATGTAAAGAAGATAAACATGAAAATCCTACAGTTGTTTCCCAATAGCTCAGATCTAAAATCTGGAGAAAGCTAAAAAGTAATTGGTAAAACAAAAAGTTTTTGCATCCAAAAAGCTTTTGAAAAGGGCAATCACAGAAAGTTGGACTGAAATTGGCAGTGATTATTGCTGTGCTTTAGTACAGTCGATGCCTGACAGAGTAAAGGCAGTAATGAGAGCCCGAAGAGGACATACAATTAATCTGTAAAAACATTTATGTAATGTGATTCCATATTTATTTCCATACTTTTTTCCGGGGTGGTATTGAAGGAACTTTGTTTCAATCAATAATCAAAAACCAGAATTATGTTACTCTACAAAATATTAACTGGATCTTCTATCTTTAATGTATCAGAGAAGATTGTTTCCATTCCTTCGTGGTAGTTGCAAAGCGGTTTTATATTTTTTTCCAGGGGTTGTATAAGCAAAGGTTAGCCTTGCGGTTATCCCATGTTCAATAATTAAAAAATTAAGTAGTGCGAAATCCTTCTATTATTGTTTTGCTAGTTTAAAATAACACGAACTCCTAAAAGATTTTAGTCTAGGATTCGATTTCTTTCATCGGTAAGAAGGACAGTGTACTTTTCGTAACTTCTTCGCTTATCCATTTTCATTGTTCTTTTCAATCCCTACAAATTGCAAAATGGTCACATTTCCATTAAGGGCATGTAATATAAGTGGAAATGAAGTCAATGCAAATCGATACATTTGAATAAGAAAGGTGGAAATGAAGACTGAGCAACTTCTCTCTAAGCCATTGTTCCGTACTGCACCAATCCTTCGATTTAAGGAATTGCTTCAGACGGACTACTTTGTAATGAAGTTACCTTTCGTAATGGCTGTTGTAAAAATGTCATCTAAATCTACCTCAAAATATTTCCTATGTTTTTTTGTTTTGTTTTGTTTTTTGAAAAAGGAGAAGTGTTCGATTAGATCAACCCTCTCCTTTCGAATGACTAAGAAAAGAATAAACAATGAAATTAAAGTTTGTATTGATTTTTTATTCTGGTTTTCATTAAAATTTTCTCAGAATACAGTAGCCTGAAGCACATTTTAGGAACAGTAGAGAATAGGATTGTTTGAAACAATTTTTTCTTGAATCTTATTATACATATTTGAATTTCTCTTCTCTGCAAGGAAAAATTTTTCCCCGAATTTTTCCCCTACTTTTTATTGCATGTCAAAATTTTCTTTTAAAAAAAAAAATGGACAAGTGCAAGTCGAACTCGCGTGGAGAGGGTTCCGTACGGTGAATATGTTATCTACCATGTTTTATTTTAAATCTGACCCAAATTTGTAAAAAAAGTATATTATTATTATTATTATTATTATTATTATTATTATTATTATTATTAGAGCACTCACAAAAGGAGTAGAGCACTAAAGCCAAAAATTGACTAAGACGTCTTAAAAATCACTAGAAACAGTAATACCTAACGTTACCAGCAGATAACGGAGTCAAAATAATCTAACTAAAATTCAGATATATTCATGTAATGGTTTCGCAATAAACGTTTATAATGTTTGCACAATGTGACACAGAGATTTGAAGCACATTGATAGACCTTAGATCTCAATTCATAGGGAAGTTGATTCCAAAGGATAATTGCGCTGTATGGAAAGCGCTTAGATTTAAAAGTTGTTAGTTTTGTGGGGACCACAAATAAGTATCTACGGGTCTGTCGATATTCAGGGCTGGACTCAAACCAGACCTTAGTGAACGCTGCAGGATGGCTGTCGTGTCGTATAGCATCTGATAGTTCTGACGTGAGAGCTATAATACTAATATGCATCAAAGTCGGGAGTTTAAATTTGTGACAAAAGTTGGTCACAGACTCCAGTCTTTTTAATTTAAAGGCAGTCCTAATAATCCGATTGTACGCTGTTTTGAGTCTCTTAAAATTTGCAGTGGAGGTTGATGACCAAAAGATGGCACCGTAGGCGATCTTAGGGACAATAACTGCAGTAATAAAATGACACATTTGATTAACTGTCAATATGGCTCTCATCTTCTTGACCATATAGACCTTCTGATGTAACATAGCGATGTTATTATCAATTAGTTTATTAAACTTTAAATCCGGTTCAAAGTCAATACCGAGGATTTTAATAGAGGTCTGATACTTGGCATCTTTTGGACCTATCATGATGTTAGTTTTTGTAGAATTTAAACTAAGGCCCCTATTCAGATACCATTGCGTCATATATTTCAGGTCTTGCTGGAGTAAAGTAAAAACTTCTTCTTGCTCGTGAGGAAAGTATGTTGCAAATAAAAAATTATCATCCACGTAGCTCCATATCATACAATTAAAATCATGACTGAAAAGGGAAGCCGTCGAAACAGCGTATAAAAGAGGGCCGAGACCCGAACCTTGAACAATTCCCCGGGTAGATGGATTACTAAATAAAAGTTTGCGGCAAATGATATTGTAGCGGACCTCAAAATAATCTTTCAGTAATTCCATATAGTCATCCGTTACACCAAGACAAGCTAAGTCATAGAGAAGTTGGGTGCGAGACACAGTGTCGAAAGCCTTTGAAATATCTGTTTGAGCTAGGAGGATATTACGGCCTGCATCATAGGCATCGACAGCTAATATTAAAATTTGAATTGGAATCCAAGTAGTTTTTAGGCCAGGACGACTACCTTTTTGTTGGTTAGGGATTTGAGTCCAGAGGTATTCCGCCAAACGATGGAAAACGACTTTCTCAATGATTTTAGTGAGAGTATTCATAACTGAAATTGGACGGAAATTGGTGATATCACAAGGGTCTCCCTTTTTAAAGACTGGATTTATTAAGGTAATTTTTAAAGCACGAGGAAATTGTTTATTTTTTACAATTAGTGTACATAATATGTAGATAATTTGGTAACCAGATTGATTTAATGAATGCAGCATCCTATCAGTCAAGGTCAAAGGATAACCTGGACCTTTCATTCTCACTTTTTTGATAATGTTGGCTAACTGCCTACCGAAGGCTATCTCCGGTAAGGGAGATTCGACTGTGTCATCTAGCTTTGTTGCTCTCGGAACGACAGCAACCTTGCTAGGAAGGTGAATACTCGTTGGATTATCCATCCAATTTAGAAAGTTCTGGTATTGGTCGTTTGGTAATTTTCGCTTGGTCTTAATACAATTTTTGCGTATCAGGTGCCATATCTGCGACGGTTTTTCCAAATGCTGAACAGCAGTTCTTTTGGCATCTCTAACTGCTATTTTAAACTTGTTAGATGCCAATTTATGGACCATCTGGTTTTGTTTCTTCATGTTGTTCAGATATTGCTTGTAAGTATCTTGTTTGATTTGCCAAAGGCAAGTTAGTTCTTGAGTCCACCATTTATTATAAGTCCTGCAATCCTTTTTATGCTGTATTCTTTTGAAGCCAGCGCACTCTCCTGCATTGGTAACTAGAGAGTCAATTTTTCTTAGTAGTTCATTAGTATCTTGAATCTTAGTTAGGGCTTCCAGATCTATATCTTTCAACAACTTATGAAATTCTTCTTTCTTAAATTTTTTATAACAAGGGAATATATACCAACACTCTTTTTGCGGTGCCATATCCAGGGGACTCAGGGAGACATAGATGAATATAAGTATGCATGGTACCGGATTGTAGAGGGAAATTGCTGAATATATTGCCTCTTGCTGAATTCTGTCTTGTCGTATATTCTTAAATACGTGGAGTAAGACCGAGTGATAGAAGGTATTCTGATATTTCATTTTTTGATTTGTCCTTAAAATTAATATTGAAGCCTCCTGCTACAATAAACTTTTCGTATGCACTGATAGCATTCTTAATGCATTCAACAGCAATTTTCGGAAGGCATTTTGGTGATTTATATACGGTTAAGAATTGAACACCAAATGCTTTGAATTGGAAGCATTCACAATGCCCACCCCCTGGACTATCTATAAATAAAACCTGAAGAATTAACCGACCGACCGACTTTGCGAATAGAGTAACGATATTTTAATTAATTAACATCGTTCTGGCAATGCAGTACCACACATTCGCAACTGGTTTTTATTAAAATTTAAATAAAAATTAAATTTAATTTAAGAATTTAAAATAGCTAAAATTACTCTTTTAGGTTTTTAATTTGATTTTCCTACGTATTTAGTCTAGCGCGAATTCTTTTTAATGATAATAGATATATTAAAAAACCTAGCTAACGTTGGTTGCGAGTAAAAAAAAAACTATGACATCAGTATTTTCTCGGAATTTAACAATCAATGTTTTTTCGTTTGTTGGAAACAATAAAGGTTGGATTGCTCGATACTATGGACACGGGCATGGAGCAGGAGAAGTTAGCATTTTATATATAAGATGATTATTGAAAAACAACTCATTTATTGGCCTACCACTCTCTAAGAGTGAAGGCCTTTGTTTTCGTTTCAGAAACTCAATTTTTTTTTTTTTTGCCGAAATCGACTTAAAAACTCATGATTCGTAAAGATATGTTGAAATTTTGAATAAAAAATTTTCCGTCTGTACGTATGTGACCAATTTTGTGCATCTAACTCATCTGAAACGGCAAATAGCCGAACCAAATAAAAATTATACATATTTAGAGGGTTCTTTAAATTGTGCCTTAGCGTATATTTTATGTCAATTAGGTAATCCTTTTTCGAGATATTAATTATTTTCTAAAAATTAATAAATGGCTGTAGCGTTCAAACGAGCGAACCAAACTCAATAAACTAGACACGTACGTACTCCTCTCATAAAGGCAAATATTTTTTGTAGATGACTTGTTTGGCTGTGATGAGCTGTTTTGGAGTTATTTACTATCCCCTCCCCCAGGCCCCCCCCCCCCCAGTCAAATTTTTTTTAATTTTTTTTTTATTTTTTTATTTTTTAGAAATTCAGACAGTGGGGTTCTTAAACTATACATTGATTATTTTTTATGGAAATGGGCTAAGCCTTTTTAGAGAAATTAATTTTTTTTTTTTGAAAAAATGAAGAAATGGCAGAAACATTCATTTCAAAGCTCCAAACAATATAAACGGCATGAAGAGTTTCCCCTTATTGAAAAATACAATTTTCTTTTTTACGTAGAATACGTCATATGTTTCGATACTGGGATGCCACGCTTAAATTTTA
>JAHWFO010057934.1:166770-185692 GCA_023313115.1 Rhysida immarginata | reverse complement strand
AGACATCACAAAGTGTGGCAGTTTTGGACACAGATGCACCTGCTAGACGCGCCCCAACAATCTGCCCTCTTTTGAAGTCGGATATGTCTCCCATTATAGCGCTCTGCACAGACAATTTGAAGCTTACTATCGAACTTTTCTACTGGAGTGACTACCAAGACCTCTGACACGTGATTCATTGATATGCATACGATTAATTACCTAGCAGAAGGTTCTATTCAGCCTTGGGGGTATCCAGTGCTATTTGCGAAGGTGTTTCAGTTTCAATGTCCAATACCTGTACTTCTAACAACCAAAAAACATCCGAGATATTAAACGCTGGATACGTATTCCGAAGGCTATGCCTTCTTTCTCAACAGCAAAATTGAGACAGTTTCAAAATTGAGATGGCCGAAGGTTGTTTTTTTTTGTGGATAAAGGTTATCCTTCATATACAGGCAATTCCACATTACAATTTCTTAACGTACTTTTATTGATATGGTAATCATCGAAATGAGAAATTTAATATCAGCGTCAAAACTAATCATCACAGAATATATAAACAGCTGATGCTTACCGTGAGCAAAAAATATCCGTTCACCAGCTTACGTAAACATAAAAACGTTAAAATAAATAAAAACAATTAATTTTGTAAGAAAATCTTAACATAATATACAGTATTTAAATTACGTGACATCTCAAGTAGGGATTATTGTAATGGGGAAAAGTGAAAATACAGTAGATGATAAGAGACCTTAAAATAGTAGAGCCAAAGAATTATCCGTCCAAGTAAGTATTCTAAGCCAAAAAATGTTATCTATCATGAAAAATTAACCAATAAAGTTCACAACAGATTACTTATGGATAATAAACGAAGTGAAAAGTTGCAGAAAAATAAGAAAATAATGGAATATTCACATGATTTGAGGGCTAGAGTCATAGCTGGACTAAAGGATGGGAAAAATCAGCGTCCAATTGCTGGAGAAATCGCAAATAAAATTGGAAGAGGCAAGAAGAGAAGAACACCAGAACGAGAAGACAGAGAAATTGTAAAACGCATTAAAAAAGAAAGTATAAAATCAGCTGTAGATTTATGTCCCGAAGTGAAAAATGATCTAAACATGTCAATTATTCCTCAAACCATTCGAAACAGGTTGCATGAATCCGGGCTCAAAGGATGCACACCAAAGAAGAAGCCCTGTTTCAGTAAGAAAAAACGAGTAAGACGTCTAAATTGGGAAAAAGAGTATCTAAATAAGGACCAAAATTTTTGGAACAAAATTGTGTGCTCAGATGAAATCAAATTTAACTTATTTGGCTCAGAAGACTGTAAAAGAGTTTGGAGAACACCTGGTGAAGCTTATAGACTGTGAAGCATGGAAGAGGAAGTGTCATGGTATGGGGGTGCATGTCAACTCAGGCGGGGGACATCTAGAATTTATCGATGGCATCATGGATCAACACAAGTATAAAGAAAATCTAGATAAGAATCTCCATGCTTCTGCAAGTAAATTGAGAGTGAGAAGAAGTTTTATCTTTCAGCAAGATTCAAATGCTAAACATACAGCTCATTCTGTGAAAGAATTACTCAAATCCAAGAAAGTTGAAGTGCTTGACTGGGTTCCCCGGTCACCTGAATTAAATCCAATCGAGCACTTTTCGGCCATAATGGAAATGGAGATGAAAAACCGTAGACCAACGTCAAAAGGAGATGTAAAAGACTTCTTGATAAATACCTGAAATGATCTCGACGAAAAAAAAAAAACAAAACAAAACCTTTAGTAGAACCTATGCACAGTCGATGCCTAGATGTTGTCAAGGCCAAAGAAGGTCCCACTAAATATTATAAATTAAGTTTTGATTGTACGAGGGTGAGTCAAATGAAAACCGCAAAATTGTAATTCAAATTCCAAATTACGCCCCACAGTGTTGCAATTCTGCAGATCCGTTAAAAATGAGTTGTAGAAATATCCGGTAGTTGGCAGGAAAGTAGAGACAAGCAAACAACGTCACAGCAGCAGTTTAAAGATGGCCGTCCCACTTCAAACATGTACCAAAGAAGCTTATGAATTGTGATTCATGTTTGTCACAGCAGCAAGTTTATGAATGTAGTGTGAAGTTCACAAATGGTGTGACAGCAGTATCAGACGCCCCTCGCCTGGATCAGGCACAACGAGTTGTGACGCCAGAGAATATTGCAACAGTTGAAGCCTTAATATTGGAAAATCGCCGAGTAACGATTGATGAAATTGCAGAATTGTTAGACATTAGAGACTTTTTGCAACCTCAAACGATATGCGAAATACGAAAAGCGAAATGCGAAAGTTGACATTTCGTCTTTCTCCTTTCGTATTTCGTTTTGAGAGTTTTTGCACCCGCAAAATAAGAAATGCGAAAAGAGAAATGCGAAAAAGAGAAATTCCATATTTTCGATACTGCCAACATCAGATTTTACTTCTACACTGCTCAGCTTACTCTGATATCTGATTCTCAGCCTCATGGCGGCAAGGAGAAATAACTACTATTAAACTTTAAAGCTATTATTGTCTATAATACAGTATATATAAATATAACTGCGAAGCAGTTTCCTCGTCCGATGCCATGTTGTTTAACGCGAGGAATTTGCTGTCAGAGCGTGGAGGTTGCGCGCAGCACGCATGCGCGACGACAAATTTGGTTACCAAAGGTGGCAACGAAATTTATTAGAATTTTCGTATTTCGTTCGACAAAACTTGGCATGACCAAACGGTATATGGCAGTCACATGACCAAAATGCCACCTATCGCATTTCGCCTTTCGTATTTCGCATATCGTTTGAGGTTGCAAAAAGTCTCTATTAGTCATGGTTCAGCCCACCGCATCATTTCAATAGGTTTCACACTTTTACTGCTCAAAATTCAGATAACTGAACGCTGTTCTTCTTTGATGCATGTTTGAAGTGGCGCGGCCATCTTTAAACTGCTGCTGCGACCTTGTTTGCTTGTCTCTACTTTCCTGCCGCCTACCGGATGTTTCTACAACTCATTTTTAACGGATCTGCAGAATTACAACACTGTGGGGCGAAATTTGGAATTTTAATTACAATTTTGCGGTTTTCATTTGACTCACCCTCGTACATCTGCCCAAATATTTAAGTGGACGGATAATATTTTTGTTACAAAAATGTCATACAGTCCTATTTTGTTTTATACTATCTCATAACAATTGTAAACCTTAAGTTTTACAATTGTGTATTTATTTATATTGGTCTAGGGGTGCCTCTTTGTTGGTCAATTTGTCCACTCTGGCACCCCTCGAGCTCCGATGTTGGTATATAATTTTAAGTTATATTAAATAATTAGTATCACTTTGGTATGTTATATTTCTATACACCCATGTGGGAAACGGGCGGGAATGAATTAATTTTTTTTTTTTTTGATTTGGATGTAATTTCCTGTATGGATTTATTCAATAAGGTACCGCTGAGGTTATTTTATATTTTGCAACTGATGTTAACAGATATATGCACTTATCTTTTTTTATTCATTATAGTACGTTCTTGTAAGTCTGCTTGTTATTATTGTTTATTTCCTTTCTTTTTGGTTATAATGTTTAGTTCTACTAACTTGTACTCTTCAATATGTATTTGGTTGGAGCCCTCAGAGATCTAACTTGTCGGTCCATTAGACCATACAGATCTCTGTTGGGCTTCGTATGATATATCTTAACTCCTTAATAATAAATAAAAATAATAATAAATAAGTAAAAGTTCAGGGCAGTATTCAGAAGCTTATAATTGTATAGATACTAATGCGTGCAATTAAATTTGAATATGTCATTTAGTGTCAGTCATTTCAATCCCTTGCATACTGGTAGACGGATAATTTTTTTGCTCACTGTATTTCAAGTAGCCTTATCTGATGTCATTAAACGCTATTCTTGCGTCTGGTTGGTTGGTTGATTAGAAATTTTGGCGTCGACTACTAAGGTCATTTTGCGCCTTTTACACAAGTTATAACAGTACGCAGCCCGAGACAAACACAAACACAAACATCCATGCCCACGGCGGGATTCGAACCCACGACCAGGCGGACTCGAGTACTAGAAAGCCTACGCCCTAGCCCTCTCGGCCACCTGGCCGGCTCTTGCGTCTGGAACTGAAGACTATTTTTAATTTTATTCTTAACAAGTACTCTCAACTCCAAATTAAAAATGTCATATTAAAATTTATCTTACAATTTATGAAATTTGCCTAAATAACGAAGCCTACTCGGTGCTGTTTCATCTGTCATTTACAAAACGGATTAACGTTCTTTTTACATTAAGCTAACAAAGATTTCTTTAAATCGATGTGGAACGTCGGATGACAATTTTAATTAAAAATTCAGAATTCCTTTTCAAATGAATTTCGAATACATTTTTTCTCTTGAAATTTAGTTACCTTGATTCTTTAAATAAACGACCTTCCTTGTTGAAAATATTATTTTTAAAAAAATCATAAAATAATATCCAAACTATTTCGTATTAATTTCAAATACTTTTACTTTCTTCTTACTTTCTAGATATTTGAAAAAAGAGGTTTATGGACAAAACCTTTGATAAACAATTCATCTTTGGTAGTTTCATTTTCCAGAATAAAAGGAAGTAGGGTGGGGGGCTGGAGTCAACATTACTGAAGTAATGAAATACTTCCCCAAATTAGGTTAAATTTCCTTTACCTTGGCAATTTCGAAACCGTTATTATATTTCATTAGAATTCGGTTTAAACTAACGAGTTAAAAGAGTGAGCGAACAATAAGGAGGGAAAAAATCAATTTTTTAAAAATGAACCAATCATTACGTAGGTCGTAAGAATTTTTTTCTAAATTGGGAGAATTCATTTTTATTGCTGCAGCTACTTTAATTACATATTTTTTTGAATGATTTTCCCTAGTTGCTACTTTTATTTTATTACAATTTGAAATGAATTTTCCTTCGAACGGCAATGTAAAGAAAGGGGAATTTTTTAAAATTAATTATGAACTACTCTCTCGTTTTCGATAACATCTATTTATAAAACTCTTATGGTCTGTTCGCACAATGTCATTCACAGTTATTACATTTCTTATGACGAACATTGTTACTATTTAAAAATCCTTATTCAAATTAAAATTTCAAGCTTATTAATCAAATATACAAATGTATGATGATGTTTGTGGTTGGATTGTACATCTAAAGAGTGTAAATTAACAGGGTGTCGATAAAATAAATAATTGAATTACCAGTCTCAATATCTCATTAACTAACGGGAATTTGATTTCGAAAAAATTACGAGGGTTGGGGCATAAGTCATGGCAACTATTTTTTTTCTCATAGCTAAGGGATGGTATCACAAAATGTCATATGTCTCGAGGAAACCGTTCATTCATAGTATATTTCCACAACACCAGATGGCTCTGTGATTCCCTTTTTTTGCATTGAGAACAATGTTAAATCAGTTCTTAGTCAACCGCCGTGCAGGATGGATGTAACCCGAGTTGAACAACGCTCGTATATCAATATAGCCATCTCCGCTGTCTTTGGTAAGAATTGGAGCACCCACTATACTCTCCGGACTTTTCTCCATGTGATTTTGACCTTATACGGACGGTAAGGAACCATTACGTGGTAGACAGCTTCGGACACGAATGGACATTGCAACAGGAGATGGCCAGATTTCCACATGGTGAGAGAAATGGTAAAGCAGATGATATGGGCGCCTGTCATATCGTTGGCAGCGTACTGTGAACGTTCAGGGGACTACTTTGAGGCCCTTTAGAATGAATATGTGTGCTGTAATGATTCTGGAACATGAAAGTTGTAACGTTATATCAACTACATTAATAAACATGAAGAGCAAAATATTTCCGTGTTGTTAAATGTCCTTTTCTCCATTCCTTGTCCTTTCATCTATATATTTCACATTTTCCACTCACGGTCGAATTCTCACAAAAAAAATAGTTGCCATGACTTATGCCCCAACCCTCGTATATCCTATCAAATCAGATGTAGGCTTTTTAACAATGATCTTAATTTTGACCTTCACATTTAATTTCAAGGTCAATTTTAATGTATAGTGAAAATCGTAAGAGATAGAAAAAAAGCCAATTGGAAGGTGGTACAGCACCCTAAAATTAGTCTAAATCATTTATCCGATTTGGTTTTGCAATAATGGTTACCTAATCAACAATAGGAATGTAAAGCCACAGCAAACACCAATACGTAATTACGAAAGTAATTGTTCAATAGATTGACCGTCAGATGTTACACACAATTATGCACGATATTTGATGGGTTGAAGCACAGCTGTCATTGTTGTAGTGGTTATTGCTGCACATGAAATTGTAATTCTCTGCTCAAGTTCACCTAAACTTACCGGTGGTGTTTCATAAACTATATTTTTTACATGGCCCCTTAAGAAGAACTCCAGAGGTGCTATGTCTGGTGAGCGGGATGGCCATGTGACTGGTCCACCACTTCCAATCCACTTATCTGAAAACATCAAGTTAAACATTCACGTGCTGCCATTGACAAATGTCGAGGTATACCATCCTGCAGAAACCAAATGTCACAAGGCTCTCCTAATGGCATCTCTTCAATAAACTCTTGCGCAATTGTCAGATCGCCGAGCGCCGACGGAGAGAGAAAAGAAAAAAAATCGGCGATCCAACTTGGAAGAGCAATGGAGGGGGAGAAGGAAGTAAGCGAAAGAAAAAGTTAGAAAAACAAAGCTCAATACCGGCAAAAGAAAATAGATCGGGCGAACATTTTGTGACTTTTTCTCCTTTTTCTGTGACCATGGACAGAATTGTCATGTTAATGGCGGACGGGCCATTCCCCGTCGCCACGTTCATGAAGGCGCTGTACTCCAAATCCGGAGTACCACCTGTTTTAGCCTCTGAAGACCCTTCCATCTTGGTGTGGCAGAGACTCTCCTCTACGGAGTTGAGAATGCTCTGCAAATCAAGTGCAATTGCTGATCGCATCGTCGATGTGGAGTGCGTGAAAGTTGGCAACACCACCGTCAACTTTTATCACGCGGACCCTGGTCACCTCACAGTCCATGTCAAAGGAATTTCGCCTTTATTGTCCACGGCTTATATTCGAAATTTTATGTCGGAGTTTGAGGAAGTGCTCGGTATTTATCGTCCCGAGCGCGCAGATACTACTCGACTCCAGAACGGCGACATATATTTCGATAAGAGGCTGGACAAGGACATTCCAGATTCCCTTATTTTACATGGAGAACATGTCTTCGTGTACTATAAGGGGATGAGGCAGTGCTGTTGGTACTGCAAAAAATCTTCTCTTGTCAGGAGAGATTGCCTTCTCCTGAAAAAGTGTGTGAAATGTTCACGCTTGGTGGGCAGATACCATCGTTGCCCGGAGAAGATTGACAGCAGTGCAGCAGCAGTTACGTCAACGCCTCGTCCGTCACCGAAGATGACAACGTTAGATCAGGATGCAGAGCCACAACGACCGGCACAGCCCCTATCGTCTCCACGTACGTCGCGGGCCGCTTCACCTGAGCCATCTGTGCCTCCTCTTCCACCTGAGGACGAACAGGGATTAGTGCCGCCATCATCACTCCCTCCGTCTTCAAAGGTTGCTGAGGATACGTCCCTGCTTCAGCCATCAAGCGACGTCGTGATGGATGAATAAGTGGTCTCTGCAGAGGAAGACATTGAAGCCCCATTGGGTGATGTTTCGACGCCTTTGGAGGAGGAATTTCCAGCTCTCCCTCCTCCGTCTCTACCAGCGTCGCAGCCAGTGGGTGTCACCCGTCTTCCTTCAGTGTTTCCTGTGTCATCTTCGGCTCCAACGGCGATCATCTCCACATCGACGCAGCCGGAAGGGCGTACGGAGAGCAAGTCTCCCCGTAAAAAGAAAAACCGCCATCGTAGCAGAAGGGACAAGAAGGCATCATCATCATCGTCTGAGAGGGACGGCAGTGTGAGTAGCCGCCATAGTTCCTCTCATCGGACGCGCTCACCGCTTCGTAGGACTGCTGAGCCACATTCGTCTTCGAAGACGGACCAGCCTCCATTGAAGTTAGGTCAGCCTCTTCCATCTGAATCCTCTGAATGAAGGTCATCTCGTTGAACATACGTTCCCTGGGTTCCCATTTTAAGCAATCGGTATTATTAACTTTTATTGCTCTGTACAGGCCAGATATCCTTCTTCTGCAGGAGGTTAAATTAGCTTCCACGCAGAAAGGTTACAATCTACCTGGCCTTCGCAGTCAATTTCCTAGTGCGCAATATTTTATAAACTCATCTTCACCTGTTGGACAAGGGGTTGTTGCAATCATCTTTAACCCTTCCATTCAGGTGTCGAACTGTATTTATGACTGCGAGTGCAGAGTAATTTCGTTAGACATTGTATCATCAGGTGTGACTTTCCGATTGCTTAACGTATATGCGCCGTGTGGAAGAGCAGAGAAACAGACTTTTTTCGACGATATTAACTTTTATTTGTGTTCTACCATGCCTGTGGTGATTGCTGGCGACTTCAACTGCCATCCAGACGATGATAACAACTTTTCGTCTGGACATGTGCATCATTTATGTCAGCAAAATGCATTATTCGATCTATGGACACACCAGTCACAGAGTAACAATACGGGGTTCACTTACCATCAAGGACCTCTTGTGTCATTTAGACTCGACCTATTTTTGATCGATAATGCTTTTGCTCGCTCACCTGGACAGATGGAAGTTATTCCTTGTTTCTTTCTCTGACCACAGTGCCATCATGTGGTCATGGAAACCTCCATCTTCAGCTTCAAATAAAAACTGGTTCCTGAATGTTTCTCTGCTCTACAACAAGGAATACTGGGGAATGTTTGTTCAGTTTGTGGAAAAGCATCTCCACAATGTGTCTCCTAATCTTGCTTCGTGGCTTGTTTTCAAAGACAAAATCAAACGATTTTTTAGGAAGATTGGGATTGATGCTGCGAGGCGCCGCCGTCGTCATCTCCTTATGCTCCAAGAAATTCTCCGGCTCCTCCGAAATTCCACCCCTAAGGAGGAGTTTGCGACCGATATTCGTCAGGTGAAGAGCGAAATGAACGCTCTGATGATCCGAAAAGCATCTGGCGCAGCGCTCAGAGCCAAACTCACCTGGGCTGCTGACGTCAGAAATATGTCATCGGCCGCATTCGCTGAGGAGAGACAACAAACCAACGCCAAAAAATGTCGCCGGTTAGTAGTGGAAGGTAGGGAAGTGGATGCTGATTCTGATATCTTATCTGCTTTCCACTCCCTTTTTCATCTGTCTTTAGTCACCCAATCTTCCCATCAGATGCCACGGACAATTGGATTGAGACACTACGACCGTTTTCAGAGGATTCCGATGCCTTCATTACACGTCCCTTCACCGAAGACGAAGTCAAGAAGTTCCTGTCAGCGGATGGCCGTCATCAGTCCATCCCGGGTATGGATGGCATTCCATACTCTTTTTATAATGCGACATGGAAACTTCTTGGCCCTTTCTTGGTTCAAGTGCTGAATTCGATCGTCAAAGATCCTTCCTCCATCACAGCAGAGTTCACTGTGGGGAAAATCATCCTGCTCCCTAGAGTGCCGAGTCCAGAGCTCGTCACCCAGTGGAGGCCTATAACCCTTCTTAACACGGATTATAAGGTCTTCACTGGCGTCTTCCAATCAAGACTTAAAATTTACGCCGACGAGTTCATCAACCCCGGACAATCCTGCTCTATTCCATCTCGCAGGATGTCGGACAATTTAATCACCATTGGTGCGTGATGGAGGAAGCCTGTGCACGCCATCAAACTCTTGCTGTGTTAAGCCTTGACCAAGAGAAGGCTTTTGACAAAGTGAATCACTTATTTCTTTTTAAAGTATTTCGTCATCTTCGTCTTCGAGCTTTTGCTACGATTATCTCCACTCTCTACGATTCGGCCACATCATGCGTGGCGATTAATGGTTCCGCATCTTCCACCTTCGAACTCTTAAAAGGTGTCAGGCAGGGATGTCCATTATCCCCCCCCCCCCCCCTGTGCATTTTTTACCTGGAACCATTACTACAGTTTTTGAATCGCCACCAAGATGTTCGAGGATATGAGCTGCCAGCCGCATCCATTAACATCAGGACGCTGGCTTATGCAGATGACGTAGTGCTTTTTGCGTCTGATTCATATTCTTTGAGCATCTATAAAGAGACCTCTGACCGCTTTAGTACTTCGACGGGGAGTTCCATCAACCTCGTCAAGTCTAAAGGTATTGCTATTGGGAACTGGACTGTGGACTATCTTAAAACTTTCCCAATAACATGGTGTGACTGAATCGTGGTGCTAGAATATGTCTTCTCTTTCCTACCGACTATGGACTCTATGCACTGGCAACAAGTGATTGAGAAGTGCATCACTCGCCTTGACAGAAACTTCCGGTTTCCAACTTCAATGTTTGTCAAGGTGAGGTTTATAAAGACACATGTGCTTCCAGTGTTAACATCTAAATGCCTAATCACCTTGCCTTCTTACAAAGACCTTCAGAGACTGCGTAGTGCGATGGTGAGCTGCGTGTGGGGAATGTCTGCTCAGCAACGTCATTCAGTGCGAGCCTCATTCATATTTACCCCCTTCGAGAGAGGTGGCTTAGGTTTACCCGAGATCAAACGATATCTTATTGCTGCCAGACTGGCTGCAATGATTCGGGTATTCCTTTTTCCTCCCCCCATGTGGGCGAATTTTGTTTTTTCGCACCTACGGTTTTTCTTCAAGGTGAATAGGCTTCCATCACCTCCCTTGTTGCCAGTGGTTACTTATCATTGTCATCCAAACCTGTACAAGACATTTACCACCGATATTGTGACTTTTTTGCCCATGTTGCGCCGTCTGGATCCACAAGAGTGGGGCTCATTACGCCTATCGTGGTTCTTCCAGCAGTCCGACTCAGGGGAGACAACTGACATCCTTAAGTTCTTCCCTAATTATCCGTGGGCAGCAGTCCTAAAGCTACTGAAATCATTTGCTTTCGAGCGTACATTATTTAATTATCAATGGCGACTGTTGCATCACGGATTTCACTCTCTTACTGTAACGAACCTACTGTGGGGAGATTGTGGGTTGTATAAAGAATTGCAAAGTTTGCACTTATAAACAAAAAGGTTTTATTTCGAATGAAAGTATTGGCTTGACTGGGTACACTTTCTTAACACAAACAATGATCGCGCATGCAGTTCTCCTGCAAATTGTCCAGTGCGATCATTAAAACAAACACAATACCTTATGACACAAGCACGGTTAACATAAAATCATAATTATAATCAAGCTTTAATGGATTCCAAATCTCTAACTTAAAGTGCCTGCTTTTAAAGACTATGCAGTTTACCTAATGCCAGATGCCCATCGTTGAAACGCTTGGGGACAGTCGGGGAAAATAAATCCCTTCCCGATAGAACAACTAATATTTATTTTAAGAGCCTCACACCACTTCGGTGGTGAACTCTATTCAAGATAAATTTTTAAATTCTATGAGTGGAACTCGAACCTCCTGCTCGGGTCCAGAAATGCCGGGTCTGCTAACACACTGGTCCGCCGAGATAAGCAGGCGTCTTAGAAAGAGTCCATAACTATTTTAAAGCTTGATTTCACAGAACCCAACACACGAACAACAAGCTAATTAATATTTCAAATAAATAAAATGCAAATATCGTCGGTCATTGTCCGCTATCTGGATTCGTAAGCTGCTTACAAACCCCGGCCCGTGTTGACCGATATCTCCTACGCCTACTTTCGTCCGTCTCCGTTCGCAACGATGAACTCGTCGTGTAGCCCTTTTGGGGGGGAGGACTACTGGAACCCAGGGGCGGAATTGCTCGTCTGGGATGAGGGTGCCCACACGAGTACCTAATGCAGTAAGGGTAGAAGAAACATATGTTACTATTAGCAGTAATTAGATCGCCTGCACACACCGCATTCGCCCCACAACACGCACACACAGAATCACACCGCCAACGCGCGGCACGCAATTCGCACTCACTGGAGGAGGGTAACTTGCGAGTTTCGCAACGCGCTACGCAGGGAACACCGGTGTTATGCGCGCTTACGTTGCTATCGCTCTCAACGTCCACGCAAACCAATGCCGTTAGCTCCTGTGCCGGTATACCGTCTCCTCCCCTGCTTACGCAGCTGTCGGTCGCAGACGAAGGCGACTCTACCGGGTCGACTCCCCGCCTTTGAAACTGCGACGACGTCACACTCTTAACCGTGTGTCTGAAGCTGCCCGCCTTATGCGAGACTAGGCTGACCGGCTCTCTATCCTGAAACGTCCGTCGCCCTTTCCACCGACGCGCGCTAATCGGGGCTGGTGAACTTTCCACTTGTGGCGTTCGGGAGGTAACGTCTTCCTTGTCCCCGCGACGAACCCGGCGACTAGGCCCTTTTACGGTCTTAGAATTGGAATAAGAAATGGAATTTCTTACCTGCCGCTCGTGCCCGCGCCCGGAAGAACCTCTTAACGCCGAACGCCCGGAAAGTTCAACTGCCTCACCCCGATTCTCGGATGCGTCCTCTTTCATCGGAACAATCTGTAACTCTCCTCTTTTTTCTCTCTTCTCTCCTCTTCGTCTCCTCTCCAATTTTCTCCTCTTTTTCATTGGCTCGCGCCGCGTCTCTCCTCTAACATCTCTCCATCTGCCAACCTCAAAATTCTTGTTTTCTGCCTTCCTTCTAATATCAGGCGCTCTTACCACCGGCTTTCGACCATCCGCCGTCGTCTGCTCTAAACGTCTCCTCACATGAACTGGGGTTTGGGCGTTCGCTATGGCGACCCCTCCCAAATCTTGTGACACTTACACAACTTCATCAGTGACGTGTGGTCGAGTCTGCTGGATGTTTGTTCTGCGGCGCTGACGAGACGGTCAGCCATATTTTCTACGACTGCCCGTTTGCAAATTCGATTTGGAATCGTTTGAAGCAGAACTTTGGGCTGGTGCATTTTTCGTATCAGTCTGTGCGCTTCTTCATGAACGATTCCACCGGCGAGGTATTGAAACCGAACCTAGCTCTGGCGATCGCCTTCATTAATAAAGAACTTTGGCTTGCCCGTGTAAGTCGATCGCTAGGTCATCCTCCATCACTCACAGCTGTATGGAGGAAAGTGTCCATTCAACTCCGATTTTTCCTTCTTCTTGAATGGTCAAAGCTAGATCCATCTTCGTTTAAGAGACGCTTTTCAACATCCAAGTGTTTATGCGAGGTCATCGGAGGAGACCAGACTTTCCATCTCACTTTTCCGATGGCCTTTTAAGCGAACGGGCCTCGTTTTTGAAGCGTTTGAATAAGTTGCGCAGTCCTCAATCGGACTGCTAGACACTTACTGCATGTGCGCCTAGACGCCTAGAAATTCAAGATCCTTGTTTAGGCGTCTGCTGAGGCAACACCATCTGCCTTAGCTCCAACAGCAGGAGGACCCCGAACGATGCCACTTCAGACAGCGTTTCTCCCCAACCTCTGCTCGGGACTTCGCCTCTAGCAATATTCGCTCGGTAAAAAGAAGGAACCGACACGAGCCACGGGGAAGGAATCACTCAGCCGAATTTGGATACGCGAGTGTGGCCGCCAGCAAGGTGAACGAGAGCCAGAGAAGCGTTCGGACGAATCGGCCTTATTCTCCTCGTCGCCCGGGATTCTACCGACGTACGAGTGAGAAGAACGGGAGCTCGAAAGGCGTTCCAGGGAATCGACCATATTCTCGCAGTCGCCCGGGTTCATATCGACAGGCAAGTGAGAGACAATTTTTAATTAAGGATCGAATTTTTCGTAATTCTCATGGATCCGAGACTTGCACCGACGCCCGGATCGATTTGAGGACCATTAAACGCCTCGCAGGGCGACGAGGACCAGCAGACTTCTTACGCCCAAAATTTGAGAGACCCAAGCGAGATTGCCACGGACAAAGCAGCATCTACTTCAGGCTTCTCCACAGGCCCCGAGAAGCTGGATTCTGCCACGGGGACTACAGCCCAGCAGCCGACACGCGAAAAACTTGGAAAGGATGTTCCGCACTCTGACATGCAAAGGTGATCCCGTTGACCTGAAGGGACCCCGACATTCCGACAACGAGCCCAGCACTTCGTGCTCCAAGAACGATAGGGAACACGAAGTCACGCCGTCACATGAGACTGCCAGTGTCCCAGCCGATCCAGAGGTTGACGACATAGGCATTGCAAGCGCGCTCCGCGGCGAGAGCTCTCAACGCGAGCCATGCTTGGCTGCCTTCAACGCTCATAGGGGTACAGTGGCATACAGCTTTTGTACTTCAGATAAAAACTTAATCTATTTACTTTAAGCTGCGTTAAGTAATAAATTTCAACTCTTCTTAAAACTAGAAATTAGGCTATTCTACAATAAGCCAGTTGCTTAGGCAAGAAACAATTTCTTCTTATTCAAGCTTTAATATTTGTCTAATCGGCTATTTATTTTTCCCCAACGCAGTCACCCAAGGGACCTACCAAACCCCGCGTGGATCGCCGTTAACGGAATTTAAGGTGCCACGGTTTGATCATTGGTTATCGCAACGCTGGACGGAAGTAAGGATCGAGGCCCGACTGGCCCTACCGATCACGTCTGCCCGTTCGATATCAAGAGAGGTCAACGCCTTCTTCGCATCTGCCCAGCTGTTATAAGTTTACCGGACTTGACATTTCATCAACTAATCCCTGAATTGACTTTGTATTTATTTTTTGTTATGCACATAATTGGAAATGTTTATTAAACTTTCCTCTCAAATTATATGATTTGTTTCCGTACTCCTCCTTTCTCTTTCCACGACATTCATCCAATTTACTTTTTAAAGCAAGTAATTTTTACTCGTTCAAATAGTCGTGAAAGCAATATTGTTTAGAATAAGATCTCAATAACGCTGGCCAGTGAGATTTCCATCGTAAAACACTGGGCCAATAACTTGATTGTTGTATATGCCGCACCAAACATTTGTCCTCGAATTCACTTGGTGAGCAGTTTGTCTTAACCAATGAGGATTTTACTTGGTCCAGTAATGGAGATTATCTTTATTAACAACATCGTTACGTAAAAATTGTAACTCATCTGATCACAAAATCTTCTTTGTGAACTGACCATCATCAATTTGACAAAGAAGCCAGTTACAGCAATCTGAACTTATTTCATAGTCACGTGCACTAAGGCTTTGATGACTGTGCACATGAAATGGATGAAATTTATGACCATGAAGCACATTCCACAATGATCCGGAACTGAAACCAATATCATCAGCAATGGAACGTATGCTGGTATGTGGATTAGAAGCAACTGCAGCAAGAAATCGAGAAGTGTGTTTGATCGTCCCTATCTTGCATGTCGTTGAACACTACATGTGTTCTGAAAACGTGCAATATTTTTTTTTCCAAAAACTTGTCTTGAAGAATGAGGGCGATGTGGATATCTTTCAGCATACATTTGGGTTTCAAGCACAACATCTTGTTAACTTGCACCATAAGAAAATACCATGTCAACCATTTCCTTTTGAGGGTATGCTGCCTTTTTGAATGTTACCATCAGGATCAATGCTGCTTAACCTTAAATCAAATGAATTCACCAACCTGATCATTAAGAATTGTCACCACAAAATTATTTTTTATTACGTAAACATTGTTGCAAAATCAAATCGGGGTGCTGTACAATTTTACAATTGAATTTTTTAGTACTTTTTTTGTAGAAAAATGCTTATGTGATCGATTTGTCTAGATGTCCGTCCGTCCGTCTGTGGAGACAATTCCAACAATGCATTGCGTTACAATAGGGAGAGTGCGTGTAGTGTATTGCTGGAAGAGACGAATCATCTTTGCATTAGGGAAAACGCGTGCTGGGCACTTCGGTTCGGCTCAGCTTGTGTTCTAATCGTTGTTGAGATAGTGTGCGTGCAGGTTGCCCGTGTTTGACGATTATAGAAAGGGGAGATCGGTGCTTAAACCAAAAGAATTTCTTTATTCGTAGGAAACTTATTATTTATTACGATAACTTGAAAACGAATTAAAGTGTTAACTATCTGTTTTCACCAATTCATAAATATGGGATAGAGCACGAACAAATTCAAAGGCGAGGTACGTACTCTAATGGTACCATTATGATATTCCCTTAAAATTTTCCAAGGACAAGATATGGCATTTAATATATAAGACGAATCTTATATAAGAGTAACTAGCACGACGTGTCATGGACGAATATATAAGAGTTATTAGCGATAGTAGACATTAGCCTAGTGGTACGTGTTCCAATAGTGCCATATGGTACCATTGGAAACTTTCAATGCTAAGATATGGCGTGTAAAATATAAAACAACTCGTTACAAGGTGTCATGAGTGAATATAACGAGTAATTTATGATAGTGGGAATTAGCTTGGTTGTACGTGTTCTAATGGTATTGTATGGTATCATTGGAACTTTCAATGCTATGATATGGCATTTAATATATCAAACAACTTCTAAGGATGTCTTATGAATGAATATATGGCTTAAATAATGATAGTGGGAATTGGTTTAGTAGTACGTGTCCTAATCGTACCACATGATATCATTGGAACTTTCAATGCTAACAATGTAAGATATGGCATGTAAAATATCAAACAAAGTCCGTGAGTGAATATAACGAGTAATTAATGGTAGTACGTGTTTTAATGGTACCATATGTTACCTTTGGAAACTTTCAATGCTAAGATATGGCGTATAATATGTCAACCAATTCCTTATGAATTGTTAGACCTATTATTATCCATACCTTATTTGTATCAAGAGCATATTGCTGTTATGCCTAATATGACCCATAACTAGTTTCTGTGAGATATACTGATAATATCTAATCGCTTGCTTCAACGGCAGATGATAACGTAGGAACGCTTTAGTAATAGAATAATGAAGAAATAATAGATGCTTAAATAGAACGCTTCAGCAATTGAGGCTCACTTCGTTTAACATTATGTAGGAATGCCTACAAATTAAAGAACTTTTATTTGTTCAAATATATAATGAATAACTACACTCTCCATTTAACCTTTTCAGTTCTTCAAGTTTATTCCTTTAAATTCTCTCTATGCATTAGTTTACTTAAATAGTAATTTACAATTTAGTTTTCGTATTTATGTAGTTTCTCTAAAGTGTTTTAAAAGGTATGTTAATTCAATGTACCCATGTATGATGTTATAACACGAAAATGTGTTTCTTTTATCCGCTTTGGCGGTAAAATCATTCTTGTTTCTATCTCTTACGGTTTTTACTATGCATTAAATTTGAATTTAAAATTAAATGTGAAGGTCAAAATTAAGATCATTGTTGTGTTAGGTTAGGTTAGGTTAGCCCACACCTGATTTGATAGGTGATAACTTTTTCGAAATCTGGAAATTCCCATTACTTATTGAGATATTGAGAATCGTAGCAAACTTTTTTGAACACTGTTTTTTTTCCCCATTACTTATATTTCGGTTTTTCCCCAAAAAACTTAAGAATTAATGGTACAAAATCTCATATAATTAGAATTTTACAGACTCATGAAGTGACCTGGTGACAGTTTAAGTCTTTCCAGATAAATCCGAAAATTAAATTATAACAGTTATTACTTTGAATAAGGCTCTTATATTTGAATAAGGTTATTCAATTCTGATGTACAAATATAGCTATCCAACCAATTATCCCAACTATTTTCCTTTTTTTTGTTATAGTTATGTCAATAAGTTTAGAATGAAAGTTGAAGAGTTTTAAATTCTGTATGAATTTTGCCTAATTTTACATCTAGTTTTCAGCCTTTTGTATTACAGCTCGTATATTGTCAACTGCCGAATCAGAAGCGACAAAGCCACCTGAGATACAACTGAATCCTTCAATCAGTGCATTATTACCTGATTGATGGATACAGTCTATCTTCTGTTATATACGAGAGCTATTCGGTAAAAAATGTTTATAATTTTTTTCAAAGAACACAACTTTATTCATCCTCATTTTTAAGATGGTTCTTCTCAAGTAATCTCCGTTGGATGCAAAGCACTTGTCCCATCGATTCTACCACTCTTCAAAGGCATCCTAGAAACAGTTTTTAGATAGATCCTGCAGAATCACCTCCGCAGCCTTCACCACTGCTTCTGATGATAGAAAATGCCTCCCACGAAGATTTTTGTTCACAGACAGGAAAAGGAAGTCGTCGCACGGGGCTAAATCTAGGCTGTAGAGAGAGTGAAGAACACACTTAACATTAAATTTTGTGAAATTTTCAGCAACAACATTTGCGATCTGCGACCGTACATTATCTGGGTGAAGCATCCAGGTTTTTTCATGGAAATCTCATGATACGGCCTTAAAGAATTTTCAGGACATCTCAGGACGATCCACTCTCACAATTACTACTTGTGTTAATGTTTTCTTTCCTTTGACATTTATTGCCTTCCCTCTTTAAACGTTTTAAACCATCTGCGAGTTGTGCTATACGGAAGAACAGAATCCCCATAGGCCTCCTGTAACCTTGCATAAGGCTCCGCTGAAGATTTTGTTGAGACGAAAGCATAATTTCAGAGCAGCAACTCCATTGTGGTGTAGGCAAAACTGAGCATGTCTGGAGTTGCACGCCTCCCACAGGCTGAAAATCGAATGCCACGATATTCAAACTTGTGTACTTTACGCATTAAGCTATCAAGTGCCATTTTTGTCACAAGGAAATTATGTCTGTAGGAAATTATGATCATTCTTTATTAAATAGCCCTCGTATTTTATCGTCTTGTTGTTTTCTCCTTTACTAGGACCCCCAATGATCGAAATTCGATCACATTTCTGAGAAAAAAAAATAATCGTGTTAATGTTGTTGCTTCAATCTTGCTTATTAATAAACTTTGAAGAATGAAAAATATCCAACGCAATAAATATCCAAAATGCTTTGCATGACATTTCTGATACTCCAAATTCATTTCACCGCAATGAAAA
>JAHWFO010057934.1:88306-107123 GCA_023313115.1 Rhysida immarginata | reverse complement strand
ATATTCATCCACCTGCTCTCTCCACTCTTTTCTCGGTCTTCCTCTTCCTCGCTTACCATCAACATTACCAACATGCAGTCGTTTCGTCAGTCGTTCCTCATTCATGCGTTCCATATGTCCAAACCACCTCACCGTTGACTTTGCCACTACATCAGCCACACTACGTTGCATTCCACAATCGTCTCTTCACTACAACATTTGGAATACAGTCAAGTATCGTAACTCCAGCTACACCTCTCAGATACCTCATTTCAACTGCACACAGTCGCATTTTATGCTTCTCATTCCAAACCCAGGTTTCACACCCATAAATTAGTTGGTACTATCACGCTCTGATAAACAGACATTTTGGCATTCTTCGATAAACGCTCATTCCTAGCATACTTTCCAAGTGCGCCTACGACCTTCAAACCAGCATTCACTCTCCTTAATATCTCACCATCACTTGCTCCAGGTTCACCCCGTTCAGCTCAATCATAAATCGCGTTTGTTCCTCTCCCCGCTCAAAAACAAGTACTTTCGTCTTTTCCACATTTATTTGCATATACTGCCTCTTGCACACCTCGTTCATTTTTACCACCAGTGTCCTAAGATCATCTTCACTCTCCGACAGGATAACAGCATCATCAGCATGCAATAAACAGCAAACTCTCTCGTCGCCCACTTTCACGCCCAAGTCATTAATCCCGGTCGCCCTAACACATGCATCCATGAAAACATTAAATAACCACGGGAACAGGTGATAATCATGAAAATTCGGCAATGCTTGCTCCCGAAACACGTCAATCCATCCACGTATGTGCCCTAAACACGTCAATCCAGCCACGTATGTGCGCGAAGTACGTAAACCCATCCATTGCCTCACACCTTCCTCAATCGCAAACCACTCAGATAAGCCTTCGTTTCTCCTCACACAAGCAGAGCTGTTCACATACATTGCCTTCATTGCCCTAAGTAGTCGTTCACTCACACCATAATCTCTCGGCACTCTCCAAAGGACGTTCCTATTCACTCGATCGTACGCTCTCTCCAAATCAACAAACGCACAAAATACTTTTTTCCTCACACGGAGATAATTCTCTACAATTACTCTCAGCGAAAAAATTTGATCCGTGCATCCTCTTCCACTCGTGAAGCCACCCTGCACATCCCACATTTTCTCGTCAGTCACGCTCTTCACTCTATCAATCACAACTTTTCCATAAACCTTCCCTGCTACACTCTACAAGCTTATTCCTCTATAATTTATTTATGCAATCTTGCTAAAAAACTGTTTTGTATTCTAGGAACTTCAGTTCCTGCAGAAAGGTTGTATTCTAAAGCTGGAAATGTTATAAATAAAAAAAAGATGTAGCTTAAAACCTAAGCATCTTGAAAAATTGTCGTTATCTTTGGAAGAATTGTCAAAATTTTATGAAATGTAATTAATTTTAAATAGTGAAATAAAGTTTGCATTAATGTATTTACTTGTGCACTTTTATTTTTATTAATTTATTTATGTAATGTAAATAATTATTAAATATCTCTTATAAATTCTATCCATCGCAAGGCACTAATACGTAGTAATATTACACAGCTGTGTGTTAACGTTTAACTTTATAACTTACTTCGAAGTTGCATTTTAAAACCGGATGGATATATATGGACACATTAAAACATTGTGCTTTATATGTATAGATTATTTAAGCAGATCAATCAGCAATTTATTATTTTATTAATGAAATGACAACTAACTAGTCTTACTATTCATCACAGTTTCTTTCTTAAAAGCAAAAACTGAATATTAAACAAATACAAACATTGTGTCAAGTCATCAGGGATAGCCAAGCCCTACATTCAGCTTGCGTCGCGAATTTGTTCAAAAATTTAAATAGACGTATTTTATAACAAGTCAAATTTACACGAATTACATCCATTTATATAAAATGAATCCACAGAAACTTTTGTAAACAAAATTGCACTAATTTATGAAAGCTATGAGAAATTTTATTTCCAAGTAAGCTCGCCCACATTTTTATAATAAATTTTACTATAAATTTTTTACCGAATAATACGAACATGTCCACGAAAGTTTACCACTTAACGAAATCGAATAGAGGTTGAAGAAAATAGATACGAACTAGATGGTTTTTATATTATACAATAAATAGTAGCAACATGAAGGTGCTAGATATTAGTGAAATGGAATTCGAGAAGTTCTTGCAACGAATCTTTAAGGAATGGGAATATTTTCAACAAAAAATCATTCTCTACTGCGCTAATTAATTTGTCATTTGAAAAGGACTGCCTAATATTCAATTCAACAAAATTTTTTCCTCGTCCTATCAGAAGAGTGAGTTGGAAGCGTGTAATGAAGTTAACAGAAACGCGAAGAGTGCTCTTTAAAAATTTCAATAATCAGTCAAAATTACCAGGGGAGGTGGGTGAGTGGGAGTGGAAGCTTTAATAGAACGAGAAAAATCGAAGCATCAGAAATAGAACTGCTTCTCGTTTAGATTTTGACATTTCCCTCTTTTAATTCCTTAAAAGAGGAAAAAATGGAATAAAATTTACAGATCAGAATCAATATTTCGTGTTCAAATTACCGAATCCAACTTCTATGAAATCCTCGTCATTTTTGACGGTCTAATTTCGCAGAAATGAAACGGTGAAGCAATTAAATGAGGATCAATTCAATGGCGGGTAGATTCAGCATCAGCCAGCCACGAACTCCTCCTACCCTACCCTAACTTCCTCCCCTCCCCAAACCCCAGCCCCATCCCCATCCCACCAATCTCTCTCTTTCTCTACTTCAAAAGTTCAATTGTTCGCGATTTATCTGTTTCGAAACGACGAAGCAATTAGAGAGGAAACTCGAGCAATTGGGTGGAGGAATCCAAAATTTCCAATAAGTTTCAAAAGTATAGAATATCCTACTTTTAACTGATATCAAAAAGCTCAATATTTAATTAGCATAGTTAAGGAAGTTAACATTTATACGAAAAGTTTTCAATCAATGTAAACAAATAAGCCAAACTTTAATCGCCTTAATGACATTGCTATTAGCAAAACAAGAAGAGAGAATACTAACAAACTTTTCAAACAATCTTAATTAACTGGACAAATGGCAAGAAAAAATTAACATTTCAGCTTTAACTGATATTTTCTTGAGGTTCTGTTACAAAGTAAAAATTATGAGATTGCTTTATTTTATAACTTAAAACTAATGCCTGCTGTTGGTTATTATATGATGAGGACAACTTTAATTTTGGAATGATGGAACTTTTTTGAAATGTTATTCTTATTTCTTTCTTGAATTCCCAAAAGACATAAAATAGATTTTTAACTCTGTTTTAAATTCAATCTTATAGCTATTAATCTTTAAGCAAAAGTTTCGGCTGGTTAAAAAAACACGCAGTCCATGATCTACTAATAAACTTTTTGGAATGAATAAAAAATTTATATGTCATATATAATTTAGAATGAGTTAAGTCAAACATTTGCAGAAGGGGGGGTCTCAGACATTCAGCATATAGAACCCTTAAAGTAGGAGAGGAGTGCTTAAATATCGTTCAATTTGGAATTCGTTATGTAAAGGACTGCACGTGCAACTTTATTAAAAACCAGGTTTGAGCAAATGGAAAAAAAAATTCTACATCCTTTAAAGAAGATATTTTAATAGTCCGATACGTATTATCAAAGACTAAGCTTAATAAAGTGAATAATATAATCATCTTAAAAGTCTTATAATAAAAATCTTATATTAAAATTTTAGCACGTTCAGGTCTCCTTTCATTGCATTTTCAACAAATTGAAATGAATAATTAACACGAAATGTTAAAAGTGTATTTCAACTATAGGTTTAATTATTCAATTTATTTTTAGAGATTTCTCACTTACTCAGTATTTCCTTAGCTTATCTTGCAGAAGAATTCCTTCCTTTAAGATTTCAGAATGCTTAAAGAGCCTCAAGCATTATTCACAGAATAATATAATTTAGTTTACTTCTACTAATAAAAATATATAACCAGAGTAAGAGAACCTTTAAAGAGGAAGAAAGATTTCCTAAATTTCCATTCTTTTCCTTTTTAAATATAATCTTGTTAAAAAATTAAAGGATGACCGCTATTAAACTTCGCTTATTCATAATCATATGCAGCTCGATATAACAACAAAATTTAGTACAGAGACTACTTAGGATATAGGAAACAAAATTCTGAGAAAATAATGCCAATATGGGAAATACGGGACTGCGTATTGTAAAAAGAACATGAACATGGACAGACAAGTAATATTAGCTGCAATTGACGCTTACTTTTAATGTGGTGGACTAATGATAACACAGCAAATGAATATTCCCTAATATAGATACAGATAATAGATTAGATACTTCCCCAACATATATTTAGATAGGAGATTCGATATTCCCTAACATGGGAGATATAGATAGGAGGTTTGATAACTTCTCTAATATATAGACGACGAATCAAATTATATAGTGTGTATGGGGGAAAATTTCGAAAAGATAGCTTTATAGTTCACAACTTTTAAATTAGAAAACCTAATTTACTAATTATCTTACAGATTCATAATCTCAGAATTGTTTTTCAATTTTTTATGTTTTTAAAAAATAAATTATTAAACGAATAACATGTTTTACTTAGCTATAAAGTGTAAAAGTTCTTAGATAAACTTGATTTCTTTTCTAAAATTTGCTCTTCAAATTATTCATAATTGCTGTTTTACTGATAGTAACAAACTACAGAATTTTAAATAATGCTAATTAATGATAGTTTATTCAGCTGAGAAAATGTTAGTTAGTTGCTTTTTTTTTATTCCAATTCTATCCCCAAAGAGAGGAAACGAGAAAGCTTTTTCTTCTTCACATTTTCGTTTTCCCTTTGGACTACTTTCGGTCTTCAAATAAATAAGTACCGGGTTTCGATCCAGAGGTTAAAAGCGGTCAGCGCGCGTTGTTCGCCACAGCATCGCTTTGTATTGTTCATTCGTGTAGAAACTGTGGAACTTCGCAGTCCATTTGCCACAGAATTCGACCCACCTAATTTATCTTTGCTTTAAAAGTTCGTAGGGTTCCCCCCCCCCCCCCAAATAATATAAGGCCATAGTCAGTTATTTTTTTTTCTTCCCTGCTTAATCATTGCATATATCTTTTTATGCGGTCTCTCCTTAGATGTAACCATGTACCGCTTTTCACTTTTTAATGTATAAATCAATGAATATTATAATCGAACACAATTATAAACTAACCCTACGCTTACCATACGCATCGAACAATTTCTGTCTTTGCTTTTTCTTTAAATCCAAATATACCACACTTTCAGTGCCTCTATCTCCTAAACGGTTGGATCAATTGAAAAAGCACCAAGAATAAAACACATCCCCAATATAGTGTACAATCCGAAAATACCATTTGAGGGGCCAATGTCGTTTGCTTCTAGTTTCCAATACTTTCCTATACCTTCCTTAAGAGTGCCATGAGTGAATTTAACGAATAAATGGAACGTAATGGTTATTGGATTAGTAGCACGTGCCCTAATTTTTTCATGTGATATCATATGGTACCTTTGGAACTTTTTTCAATGCTAAGATATGGCATGTAATATATCAAACAACTCATAACAATGTACCATGAGTGAATATAACGAGTAAATAATGGTAATGGTTATTGGATTAGTAGCAAGTGCCCTAATTTTTTCATATGATACCATATGGTACCATTGGAACTTTCAATGCTAAAACATGGCATGTAATATATCAGACAACTTGTAACAACGTGTTATGAGTGAATATAACGAGTAAATAATGATAGTGGTCTTTGTTTAATAGCACGTGCCCTATATGTGCTATATGATACCATATGGTACTATTGGAACTTTCAATGCTAAAACATGGCATGTAATATATCAAACAACTCATAAAAACGTGCCATGAGTGAATATAACGAGTAAATAATGATAATGGTTATTGGATTAGTAGCACGTGCCCTAATGGTGTCATATGATACCATATGGTATCATTGGAATTTTCAATGCTAAGATATGGCATGTAATATATCAAACAACTCGTAGCAATGTGCCATGAGTGAATTTAACGAATAAATGGAACGTAATGGTTATTGGATTAGTAGCACGTGCCCTAATTTTTTCATGTGATATCATATGGTACCTTTGGAACTTTCTATGCTAAAACATGGCATGTAATATATCAAACAACTTGTAACAACGTGTTATGAGTGAATATAACGAGTAAATAGTGATAGTTGTCTTTGTTTAGTAGCACGCGCCCTAAATGTGCTATATGATGCTATACATGTATGGTACCATTGGAACTTTCAATGCTAAGATGTGGCATGTAATATATCAAACACCTCGTAACAACGTGTCATGAGTGAATATAACGAGAAAATAATGATAGTGGGAATTGGTTTTGTTGCATGTGCCTTAATAGTACAATATAGTATTGTTAGAACTTTCAATGCTAAGATATGGCGTGTAATATATCAAGCAACTTATCCATAGCTTATTTGTATCAAGAGCATAATGCTGTTAAGCTTAATGTTTTCTAAAACTCACTAATGTTATACATATTGCTAATTAAAAGTAGTCAATCGCTTGCTCCAATAGTAGAAGATAACGTTGAAACACTTTAGTAATTTAATATGAAAAAATAATAGATGGTTACACACAACGCTTCAGCAATTGAGGCTCACTTCGTTTAACATTATGTGGGGATTCTTACAAATTTCTTTTATTTTTTTAAATGTATGAGGAATAACTCCCTCTCCATTTACCTTTCAGTTCTTCAAGTTTATTCGTTTAAATTCTCTCTATACATTAGCTTACTTAAATAGTAATTTACAATTTAGTTTTCATATTTATTTATTTTCTCTTAAGTGTTTTAAAATGTTGATTAATTCAATATATCCATGTACGATGCTATAATATGAAAATGTGCTCCCTTTTTCCGCTTTGGCGGTAAAATCATTCTTTTTTCCTTCTCTGTTTACTGGTGCGAATATATTTAATACTCATCTTTCAATGATAGAAGTGATGTATTGCGCACTGTTAGAAATTATATGAATAAATAATAAACCAGCCTTTCCTCTATAAAAATAATAATTTGATTTATATACATTTAATATATATTGTTCTTGTTAAATAGTAAGTGCCAGAAGTATATCTTTGCACACAGTCTATTAATGCACAAATAATGCACACATCTATTAAAACCTAAAATATTTTTTAAATTTCATTATTAATTGAATTCTAAAGTAAATAATTTAAAAGCATTTAATAGTCGACAAAAATAGATATTTAAATGGGAATATGTGAATCGAAATGTTTGAAAATGGCGTACTCACCATTTTGTCCATTTTTGTTTTATTATCATTTCTGATACATCTACTACTTAGATAGGTCGATTGCAGAGACTATTGGATATCTAAATGCACAAAGTTTTTTAAACGAGCATATCTCACTGACTTCCGCCCGTCTAACTTTTGTATCCCCAAATGAAGTCTATTTTTTTTATCAGATTATATAAAAGCACTTGCTGCAAAATATAACAGAGTTACGAATCTTTTCTGATTACTGCGTACGGGAAGATGAAAATCAGTCCCTTTTTCGCTATCTTCCCCTATCTCCCTTTCCTTCACTGATACTGGTCGATTTCATATCAGCCAAAATTGTTTTCCTATCATAGGTCATAATTTTTACCATGTACGAGGTCTGTTCAAAAAATACGTAGACTGACGTCATAAAACAAAATATACTTTATTCAGAAGTTACACATCTGGGTCCCCTTCAAAGTACTCTCCTCCCCGACGCACACACTTATCCCAACGGTGTTTCCACTTTTGGAAACAGTCCTGGAACGCTTCTTTTGTGATGTCCTTCAGCGCCTTCGTCGCATTTGCCTTTATGTCGGGAATCGTCTCAAATCTCCTTCCTTTCAAAGGTCTTTTGAGTTGGGAAACAAGAAGAAGTCACAAGGAGCGAGGTCAGGTGAGTAGGGTGGGTGAGGAAGAACAGTGATCGAGTGTTTGGCCAAAAACTCTCGAGTTCTGAGGGCTGAATGGGCTGGAGCGTTGTCGTGATGAAACAACCAGTCACCTCTCGTCCACATTTCTGGCCTTTTCCACTCGTCCAGTGGCAGTTTTTCCGAGTTTAACACAAAATTTCACAGCAACTCTTTGCTCGTTCAAGTCACTCATTCTAAAAATCCGCCAAACGAAAAAAAACACACTTCACAAACAACCGCGTAGCTAATCAACCAATACTGATATTTGCAATCAAAAAACTGCCTTGTAATCAGCGGATCTGTCAGAAGATGGCGACACCAAGCGATTTTGATTGGGACCAACAGGGCCCGCGCAATTCAAACAGTCTACGTATTTTTTGAACAGACCTCGTAAACGATATTACGGAATAAACTTCAAACATACGACGACACGATAAATCTTTACCGCACATTATAGAGAGTCCACCTGGTATGTTCATGGTTAAAGAAATACAGAGCCAAAGATATACTAGACTTAAAAAGCTGGTGGCAACATTACTGCAAACGAACGGTACTTTCTGAAGAGATAAAGATAAACTGTATAAACCAGAAATCCTTCATCTAAAGAGATGCGACAATCTGTATATGCGACATGGTTCGCGCAGCTTTCTTCTGCGCAAGTTAGTTGCGAAGGTGTTGCCAGGTGGCGCTGTAGGTCTTGAAGATATCTGACGTCATCTTAACGTCTTCAGAATACTGGAAGCAGACGACAACGGCGACAAGGCAGAGATTTTTAATATTTCGATGTTTAAAATACGACATGTCCCTTACATACGGAAAATTATTTAAATTAAAGCAAAAATTAAAGAAATTAAGAAAGAAATCAAAAACAGTTCATTTCTATTTAATTAATAAAAGTATTGTTAGTCGGCCATGGTTAGTTACGACACTTGCGAATGCTCTCTTGCCATTTGAGCGTTTGTTACGAGAGGGCGTCACGGGTATTTTTGCCATATGAAGTTTGCTATGGGAATTTTGCTTGTTGTCGCATCTCGTTAGATTAAGAATCTCTAGTATAAACCTGAATTTGTTATAGCAGTGCAAGAAAGGGTTACATCAGAGGATATCTCACAACCAATGGACGACGATATACAAAGTGTAATACATCTTTTTTGTATACGAGCACCACCATTTTAAACATCTCCTTCTGCTTACCCAAAAGATAAAGTTCGTATCAGAAAATCAAAGATCCAAAAACTGTTGAAGATTTACACCTACAAACCTGACAAGCACATAGACTTCTATTCAGCAATATTTTATTTGCTAACAGAGCATGAAAACAACTTAGAAAGCAGCAAACAGTTCCGAGGTGTTTTCTTATTTGTTACATGTAATAAGGGTTATTAAAAGAAAATGCTAGGACTATTTTCTGTGTAAGCAGGAATTCAAATTACAATACTTCATAAACTGATTTAATTCAAATTCCAAAGAAAGCAGATGTCCAAATCAATACGAATTGTATTATCCTACAATCCTTCCGATACAAACCCATATAGGCGTTAATTTTAAATACTTTTATCTACATGTGTAAAATCACAGACCGTGTGTCACGTGCTAAACCATACTAGTCGAGGGTCGTGACGTGCTCCAACCTCCATGATGGAGGAAGAGAACGTTACAACGGATCAACTCGAGAAGATCACGTGAAGAAAAGAGAATAGGGAAGGAACGTGGACAGCGACGAGAACGGTTGCAGAAAACTACGTTAAGTGATAAACACCGCAAAAAACGACGGCGAAAGCCTAAGGAAAAAGCTCCGTGGGAGAGCGACTTCGATAACTGGGATGGTAAACTGACATTAACATTCGTCGCATATCGTGCACGAAGGAGGCGAGGGCGATACGGAGGTCGAAGGCGAGCAAACGAATGTCGTCCAGGGAGCTAGGCCCACTTTGTAAGAAGATACGCCGTAGAGACGAAGGGAAACGTCTCGGCGACAATTTTCCGGCCGATAAGGATTTGTGTATGGGAAATTCGTCGGGGGAAAACTTCAGCGTAAGCCCGCCTGAAAGTTTTCCCAACAGCGGAGTTTCCACCCTAAACCCGAGGACGGTAAATAGCAGCTTCCGAGAGGAGGAAGGTTCCAATCAGAGCAGCAGCCACGAGGAAGGGGAGCGCCTGACGTTTGGTTCATATTCTTACCGGCTTCTTCTAAAGGCAGGCGAATATGAATTTAACTTTCTAACGGTGCTGAACTACGCTCAACACGAGGGCAGCGGAATCCTGTCTCACACCTCTCTCATCGAAACTAATTTTACCACAAACTCGAATCTGCGTTTCCTGGGAGTGTTCTCGTTCTCCATGAGATCATATTTCCTTGGAGGAACAGGGGAAATATTTCCTCAGCCCGCAGCTTTCATGATTCCAAGTTCAGAATCTCGTCAGAATATACTGACTGAGTGACTTTTTCATCCAGAGGAACTCTCATGGATATTAAATAATCTTTGAAGTACCGTCCTTCTTTTTATCGAGGTTAAGGAACGTTTGCGGAATTCTTGTTAATTTACCTGCCATAAATGTCTGCTGTCTAATTCTTAACCAAGACTTTTGCTGTTTTCTCAGCGACAGCTTCCATTAAAATTGACGACGCCGATTTCTACACAGCAGCGGGGGTAATCGACATTTAAGCTGCATACCTGCGTCACATTCTGGTGCCAAAGGGTGTATCCATATAATTAAAAGTGCGGCCACACATATGATATGGTTCTACACAATTTCATAGCCGATGAAGTGCAGTGTCGTTGGTGCTTAATAATATTGGTGTTATAATCAGTGGTGCGCCATTGGACCTCATCACGTATGCTTCAACTATTTTGTTTCTGTGAAGTGTATTCTTCAGTGTGTTAGTGCTAATGTTCAAACCTGGTGATTCTCTATAATTGAAGTTATTCATTCCATGAATGGGAATACCTATCATTAGAGTGCAACATAATAATGTGTCTTTAAGTGTGTCTTCGTAATTCCTAAAGTGCCAATTACGACGGAATTGTTTATTTGCGTTTTGTAGCACATGTGTGATTTATGAATTTCGTAACCAGTTAATTAGTTCAGATTGGTATGGTGATATGTGCCTCGTTAATTAAATTGCATCTGCGTATGTTACAATTTGTGCAACGGATGTCGACTTCATTTTGTGTTCACGGGTCATGTTTGGTAACTTGAGCATACTCCAGCGTTAGTGTGTTCTATTCTGGTGTTATGCAAGTCGGTGTACATCAACCAGTCTTTGAGCTGCTTCTAATTTCCTTTAGCAAGGCCTGTAGTACTATCAGGCCCGCCATACACGGCCGCTAGGAAGGCGACCTACTCCGTTCAAGAAATGAATAATTCAGTGACATTATCATAGTCGAATTTTTCTTCATAGCTTCCACTGTAAAATTTTGCAATAAAGGGTTTTCTTTTATTTAAAACTCCGTCTCTGTTTCTTTACCACGTGACACCGTGTTTTAATTAAAAGGCCGTAACTTATGACACTTTCAAATTCCATGAAATATTTCTTATTTACCTCAACATGCAAATGTTTAAATATCATGTCAGTTTTTAACTGATAATTGAGACAAACTCGAAAACAGATTTATTTTACATAGCATGGGTATTAAACAGTTTTTTGTGTTTCCTCAAAAATTTAAAAATTATGACATACCCCTTTTTTTAAAAAAACTCGATCCATGTTTATCTTGGACGCATATGAACTGCATTATGTCAGAACAAACTATGTATTTATTCCATATAGCTTGTTGTTTATTTCCGAGAATCAAAGTCTTCATTCATTTAAATTGCTTTCATTTGGAGTAAAATAAGGAACAGTCGTAATAAGTTGAAGTGCCTTAAAGAGGGTCGCAGATGCGAAAAGTTTTGAAAACCGCAGCTCTACACTTATTGAGTGAAGAGAAGGAAAAGCTTAAGGGGATCTTGTACAGCTTGAGAACATCCTATTTAATTCAATCACTATACGTAAGGCTGAAGAGAAAGACTATCGCATCCTAACTATACAAAGCATACCTTCTCTTAAAGTATAAGAACTATTCTACTTATTTACGTTAAGCAGTTTTAATTAACATAAATTTCTCCATGAATAAATGAAAACTATTTTCATGTGTCATCACAATTCCAGGCCTATTTCCAGCTCGGCACAAAGAGCGGATTACATGAGGAGCAGGAATTAAGATGTGAAGGATGACGAGGACGAGTCGACCAAGTTGTCGCTCTTTTGTCCGAGGGATTAAATGGCGGACAGCGAGCTAAGTTAAACAAGGGGCGGACATTCCCTGGCCACGTCCATTCCATAAAATATTCCGTCTTTTCACAAACCATGAATGCCAAGTCCTTGCAACATAAATTTAACTACTGACCAGCACAAGAGAAGTTAACGGTTTTGAAAAGACCAGCAAAGAGGGGGAGGGAGGAACTGCAACTCAAAAAAGAAGCAGAAACTATGATTTCTCAAGAAAACTCAATATTCTTTGTTATGATTTCTAAACACAGATGGTGTTAAGTGACACCTGTATGAAATATTTGATATTACTGAATTTTCAGTTGTAATTATTTTACATTATTACCATTGCTCTTTAAATTGTTAACTATCACTTGCAGTTTTAAATATAGTTTCAAACTGAGAATAGGAATAAATAAAATATATAAAATAAAAATTTTAAAGCACACACTTTTACCTTAAAAAGTGCAGTAAAAAATAAAGTATCTAATTTAAAAAAAGGTAAAAGTGTGGTGGCACGTTTATTTTATTATGTAGTATTTTCTTGTTAAAATTTAATATTAAACGCGCCACCACACTTTTACCTTTTTTAAAAAATCAGATTTTTTTACTTTTTACTGCACTTTTTAAGATAAAAGTGTGTGCTTTAAAATTTTTATTTTATATATTTTATTTTATTCTTTTTAGTCGTTATTTAAAAAAATAAGCTTTTATATGAGAAACTACAAAACAAAAAAAAAATCCTTGGAAATCTGCCAGTCTGATCTCGGGAAATCTTTACAATACATTACGCTGGCTACTCATAAACAACGCTCTTCACAATTAACAACTTTGCTAGCATTGATGATCAAATTAACAACAATCACTTACCACAATTTACAACGATAACAATAAACAACAATACAGGCAGTCGTTACGTCATGATTGCACGGTATACATATTAAACTTAAATATTAAGTAACTTATGAATAAATGGAAGACTAGTGAAACTAACAATTAAAACATGCATTGTCGTCGATAAGACGCCGTTGGGGAAAGTTGCAGAGCTGTAGGTAGTCAGGAAGTGGGCAAAATATTGATTATAAACTAGTGAAGTTCAATAAAAGTGTGTAATAATAATAAAAAGGGGAAAGATGGAAAACAGTTACTACTAGCAAATCAAGATTAACAAATAATCGTTAAGTTACTTCAAGCTTCTCATTCTTTCAACAAATTTTTGAACAGAATTCCTGCAAAATCGATTTTAACTCCATCTTCTCAATGTCAAAATTAGTTAACTGCAGTTGATTGATTACTGTGCTGGTATGGAGCGATTTCTGACGGCAGTGTTTAACCAACTGTTAAGACTGAGAAAAACGGCAATTCCCAATGGGGTCGTGAATTACATTTGTTAACAAATTCTGCAGTTTTGGCAAAGTGACATCTACTGTATTATTAAGTACCGAAAGGTGCTTTATGCTGTAAGTGTGGGAAAACGTGTCTGTCTGTCTATCCGTCTGTCCGCCCGTCTGTCTGTAACTCTAACTCCGAGGTTATGAAAGATTTTCAAAATCTGTTTTCGTCAGTCGATGAATATGGTTCATGGCACGAACCAATCACAAATACGGAGATGAGGGTTAATTATTTATTATCTAAATCGGTTAATTGGCACGTGCACAAATAGTACCTCAATTTTCCCGCCAAGCATTTTTCAATGGGATGACATATTAAGTAATATATCAAACAAATCGTAATGACGAGATAGAAGCGGTTATTCATTATTATTTTTGTCAGTCGATGAATATGGTACATGGCACGAACCAATCACGAATATTATATAAATCGGTTTAATAGCATGTGTACAAATGGTACCTTCACGACCCCACCCAGCAATTTTCAATAGAGAGTTATGTTAAGTAATATATCAAACAAATCGTAATGACGAGATAGAAACAGATATAAATTACTATTTTCGCCACTTAATAAATATGGTTCCGGGAATGAACCATTTAGAAAATGGTTGAAATCGAAACAATGGCACGTGCTCTAATGGTACCCTTATGACACCCTCAAATGTTTTCAATGATAAGATATGGCATGTAATATATCAAACAAATTGGGATGATGTGTCATGAATGAATATAACGTAAAATTAATGATAGTCGAAATTGGTTTCAAGGAATCTGGTTTAGTGGAACCATTATGGTTCATTGGAACTTTGAATGCTAAAATATGGCATGTAATATATCAAATGACTTGGAATGATGTGTCATGAAAGAACATAAAATTAATGATAGTCGAAATTGGTTTCAAGGAACCTGGTTTAGTGGAACCATTATGGTTCATTGGAACTTTCAATGCTAAAATTAGGCATGTAATATACCGCTAAACTTTGAATGATGTGTCATGAATGAATATAACGTAAAATTAATGATAATCTAAATTGGTTCAAAGGTACGTGGTTAATGGATCATTATGGTCCATTTGAAACTTAAAATATTAACATAGGGAAGTTTAAAATATGGTTCCGCGAATGGTTTAGTTTAACCTTTCGGTACTTGGTTATGTCATTCTTCAATGGTTTATTAAGTAAGTAATAAATAATAAATATAAATAAGTAATAAGAAATCTAATAAATTACACTGCTAGCGAACAATTAAGGGAGCACGCGAATTAATATGGATGGATCATTTTGTATGGCTGTTTCTTTGTATAAACCTGGGATGGTTCATGAGTTGCATTCCCTCCAAATCAGAATTCGTCGATTGTCCGCCGACTGCAGAGTGAATTTCGAATCAGAAAAAAGAACTTGACTCCAAAATGATATTCAGTTCAGTTTCGCTGGGTCGCACGATGTCTTGCAGACAACGGAATGCATTTCATGGGTCTTGTTCATGAAGACCACCATAGTTAAGGCGATTTTGAATTGTTTGCTTTGATACCCTGCGTTCCGTTCCAAACTGGAGCTGAATACCAGTTAGTCGCCTATTCCGCCGGGCTGTTAGGAGTAGATAACGATCTTCCTCTGCTGAAGTTGCTGATGGATGTCTTTACCCTTTCCTTCGTCAAACTTTCTCTGTCTCTTGGAGTTGTCTCCACAGTCGAGAAATGATACTTCTGGACATTCCAATGGCTTCCGTTACCTCCTGCTGTGCCTGTCCTGCTTACAGCCTCCCAACAGCTTTCCAAGTCACTGATTCTTGTAAATTATGTTGTTGAGCCACAATCAAAAATAATAAATGAAATAACGACTGAAGCAAACTGACAGATCTTACCACATCCTTTTTTTGACATGGTGGTAGTGGTTTATCGTGGTCTCGTATACGGTAATTTACATATCGTATATATTACTTGCATTTATTATGTATCGACATTTATTTGTCAGTGTATAAAAAATAATAAGCCTTTTTCATTTGTTATTGAAAGCCATTTTTAATTCACTCTTATTATGAGGCATAAGACTTGTTTATGTATTTATTTGCTACTGATTAATCATAATGTTCATTTTTAGTTTTTTAAATAATGAGGCTTTAACGCTAATTATTATTATAATAATCTAATAATGAATGAACTCCTTCACTTTAATTTGCAGATGACCTCCTAATGAAATGGTTAGCAAGGTATACTTTCACTTAAAAGGTTAGAATTAGAGAATATTTTGAAAGTACAGCAATTCTATTGACTCTAATCCTCTAAATTTTTTAGTTATATAATCAACATAACCCTCAGCTTACTGTATTCATTAAAGTTTCCGAATTTCACTTATATTCTCCTTCTATAGTTTGCTTAACAAGAAAGAAAAAAAATAAATTTGTGTTATTTGTTTTGGAATAGTTTCCAAGAAAAAAAAAAGTGAATTTTATGCAGCAAGAGTTATTTTTTGGTATTAAATATTTGATTCCTGTCTGAAGCCGGAAATTATTTGAATTATTAAAAATGTTAGTTTTTCGTTATATAGGGTTTTTGTAATAAATCGAACAGTGCTCAGAGCCGCCTATACCTCGATCGCACAAGCGGAATGGCACCAAATTTTATAGGGAGACTAAAGGCGACATGGGAAGAAAGATTCCGCGTAAAAAATTATAGTTCCAAACGTCGCCCGATATGGGAAAAGGTGGCGCCGTGTACTCTACGTAGCTGAGAATTTGCATTAAACTCAGGAAAAAATCCATAATGCAGTTTCTCGACTATACAGATGATAACAGCGCCAGTAATTCGTATCATAAAGGCATGTGGAAATCTCCGATAAACATTCAGAGGACCAGCTTAGCTCAACGTAAGTCTTACGTAACCTCAGCGCGCGTTACTTAAGAAAGGAATGTGCTGAATAAAACGTGCTGTTTCACTTCAACTTCATCTGCTGTTCATTTGTAACGCCTTTTTTTTACACTGTACAGCAAAACCGTTTCCCCTTATCGGCGACGTTTGGAACTACATTTTTTTTTCGTGTAATGCTTTTTCCCTTGTCATCATTAGCCTTCCCCCAACCCTTTCAAATTTGATCCATTCCGATTGTCAGATCGAGTTACAGATTGCTCTGAGCACTGTACTTACTTTATATAAATATTAACAGCCACCGAGATGAAAATAATTTTAATATTTACTTGATACTAATAAAGTATCTCTTTTCATTTTGAATATTAAATGCGTTCAGAAAGTACGAGGGCTGGAAATTTAATGGTGATCACAGCAGTGCTAAAGGGGAAATGGTGATATGTGCGATCCCTTCCCGAAAATGTAAAGGGCGTTGCCCTTCCACGCACTGCGCGTGCAAATTAACGTTACACATCCTGCTCTGAACAGAAAGTCGACGGAGAAATATGTTTTCCATAGTGCAGTGTTTCTGGCTTAAAATTGAACCAGCAAGGGACCATACTTCAAAGGACTGTAACCAGACGTGTGCATTACTGTACAGTGGGTGAACTCATTTAAGCTGTTGCATGATGGCGTGATCCGAACTACCAAATGGACAAGCTGTTAATGCTGCGTACTATTCACAATTCTTCCAACTCAACCTTCGTAAAGCTGCGGTGGAAATCGCGGCACTTTCTCACCAATCTTCCTGCTATCTTCCATGACAATACCCGTGTTACGGTTAAATTCAGATCACTGTGAGAAGTGACGTGAAGTATGGAGGTAGGATAGAGGTAGAACAAAATTTTTAAATTAATAAAATTTTATTCTATAATTCTCGGAACACTGTTCCGTATAAATAATTTCTTTTGTTAAATTGAAATATTAAAAGTTAACAAATAAAGCGTATAATTTCCTGGCTTATTAATGTAATACACATTACGCAGTGGAATGTCTACATGAATAAAGAACACCTCTTCCGCAACTGCCGAAATCTTGCTATAATGCCCGGCACGAAAGAAAAAGAAAACTGGCGCATATGTAAATGAATAAAATTCGTTCAACCAAGTAGATACGGACAGGAATCAGGGCATTACTTACTACTGAAGCCAGGTATAAGTAATACCTCGTTCCCAGTCCGTTTCTGATTGGTCGAACGAATTTTATTCATTTACACATGCACCAGTTTCCTTTTTCTTTCGCGCCGGGCACCATAGTAGTATAAGATGAATTGAAGGTTGGACAATCTCCTATCCTGTGGAGATAAATTTGTATGTCTTTTGCTCCGAAGTCGAAAGCAAGTTACTGGTTATGTTCCTCTTCTTTCAGAAGCAGGTGATTATCTTCATCAGCATATGGGGACCAAAACGGAAAATAAAGAACTGATCCAATTAATGATAGTCGTAATGACATTTATCCTTAAACCAATAGGAGTACAATTATGCAATTAATTATCTGGGCCATAAATAATTTGGAAATATCAATAAGCAATAAAATTTCCTTTTCTAAGTATAACCAATAAAGCAATTATCCAATAATTGATTATAGCTAGGCAAACACTATGCAACATAAAAAGATGGGTTTCCAATAACCAATTCCTTTTTCAATATAACCAGCTATGGCACAAGGGAAATGTCTCACGATGTTTCTTCTTATAATTATTTCCGAACAGGTAAATCGGCCTCGGTGGCTCAGTGGTTTGCGTGATCGCCTCTGATGCCCGAGTACGCGGGTTCGATCCTGGCCGAGGACGACGAGGATTTTTCAGGGGGGAATCCTGAGATCACGCACTTCCTTCGGAAGGGAAGTAAAGCCGTTGGTCCCGTGTAGTCGTTTGCCGGCTGCACGTTAAAGAACCCTTGCGAGGCAAAATTTGCGGCCCCTATAACGCCGTCCTGAAATGACCATAGCAGTTGAAAAGGACGTTAATACCAAACAAACCAAACCAACCAACCGAACAGGTAAGGTTAACTTCTAACACCGTTTCAATGAAGGAATTCAATTCACACAATGTTACCCATTGGCATATCGGAGGGGAGAGAGGCACTTCTATTAGCGGTAAATTCTTTTGGTTAATTACAGTTACAGTTTCTTGACTATGATTATTTGCTTTTAATTGTAAAGGTCCTTTTTGCGAACTAATTAGTGCTTTAGGAGATTTATACGAAATAAAATCGTTACTGACCTGAAGCTCGTCACGGGAATTTTCAAACG
>JAHWFO010057934.1:391-73306 GCA_023313115.1 Rhysida immarginata | reverse complement strand
ATGCCGTTTCTGCTATAAAAAACTAAAAACTAACAAATCAAAATAATTAAACTTTAATTTTTCTAGAAAGACACTTCGCGTTTGCATTATTTTGTTTACAAAGTTTAATAGTCAATGGCGTTCTATTTTCAACAACTTTATTTATTATCTGCTTTAATGATAAGTTGTGCTTAATTTAAGGTGAAAGTTGTCACCGGAAAATGTGCCGTTGTCCGTGCAGATTTCAGTAATCGGTTCAGTATTAACAATAAACATGGTTTTCTCGTCGCTGAACTTGAAGTTGTGCGACTGATAGATAATTGATTGGGAAGATTTACGCCTAAAATAAGGAGGAATAAAGCATCAATTAATTAGCTGTTCGTTTTACCTAATTAATTTTAAATGAGAGGATGGAGTTTTGGCTAATTTTTACAAGTAATCACAACCGCCTCAGCACCCAGCTTTTGGAGTTTAATTTTTAATTGGATGAGGGGTATTTCCTTACTAGCTATCGACATTCTTATTAAAGTTGAACGCTAAGAAACAGCTCTTCCTATGTAGAGCAAATGGGAGAGAGAATTTCAAAAAATAATTTGCGATCGATGCACAAAAAGAAGTCTACGTAATACGGAGTAAATTAATTAAAAAGATTAAATGTTTGTAAAGTTGCAGGCATACATATGCGATTAACATTTACAAATGCCTAACATGTATTTAAACCTTTCTTTCAAGGTTTAAAATGGTCAAAGCGAATACGGATGTTGCATGATCGTATTTATTACTATGCTTTCAGCAAGGTTTCCGTGTAATGTCGTGTGCTTTCAACACATGTCACGTTCTATATTTGTTCCATCAACTAATAAAACAATTCCTACAGAGGGGAGCGAGGGGAGTTTCATTCCAAAATTGCGTGCTAAAGGAAACGCTTGCATACGACACTTAGGAGTCGATAATGTTATGATCTGTAGTGGAGTCATCTCTACAATTCTGATGAATTTGTGTTGTCACTTGATGAATGACATACATTGCCTTGCATTCGCGTGGTGTGTTTAGCGTTGTTTTTTTAACGTTGGGTTTTTATTTGCTTATAATTAAGGAGGAAAAGGCCTTCCCTCTCCGCAACCATAAATAGTGTTTTCGTGAGCTCATTTAATATCGAACGATGGTTATCTTCTCTGAAGGATTATTATCAGCGGCAGAGGAAAGTTTTTTTTCCCCATTATCTTTCAGATTCCTCTCCGTTAAAGAATTGAAATTACTAAACAACGTTGTTGTTGTCCGTCATGGATATTAAATAAACGTGGGTGAATTTATTGCTATTCTAAGAGTTTTCCGATTTAAATCTCATGGCCGGATAATTATTCTTTTTATTAATCGAATATTTTCTCCCTTGTGCTAATTGCAGGTATAAAATCTTCAAGATGATATCACTGAGGTGATCTAAACCGTTATTAAGCTGTAATTGTGGTTTAAATAAAAATCCATTAGGATAGTGAAATTATTTAATTCAAAGAAATTGTAATAAAATAATCGTCTCTACAATAATTGCAGATTTTATTATACAAGTGTCTCGACTATTCTTCTTTTTGTTCATGAGACCGTAAAGAAACCGCTCCATCTAATGCCGGCATCGAAACAAAAACAATACAGAACTTATTCTAAGTGATCCCTGAGTTACTGCCACATTATGTAGCAGTAATACACCTCGAGACAGCGGTTTCCATACGACAATTAAATAAAAAACCAGAAATAATTATAAGTTGAAAATTTCAGAAAAAATTTTAATTCTAAAGTATATTCTTCATAAATAGTTTTCAACATTTTCTTTTTTGTTTACAAGATATGAGAAAAAACTCAAAAAACACTGCAACACTTGTGACAGCAAAATCCATACCTTGCCATTATTAATTAATTTAGCGCTTAATTTTTGCTCCTTTTGCATTAATGACTTCCAGGCACCTTTTATTCATGTCTGTGAATAAATTTTTTAATTTTTGTCGATCAGTTGAATGTAGTTTTTCAGCTGCGTTCACAATGGCAGTTCGAAGATTATCAAAGTTTTCAAATGCTCCATGTACATAAACAATGTCAGTAAGCATCGAGCAGACATTCTCAACAATGTTTAAATCCATGCTGTAAGGTGGCCAAGCAAGAACTTGGACATTGGCAGTCTGAAAATAGCTCATTGTGTCATGGGCTGTGTGAATTCTCGCACCATCCTGTTGATAAATTAATTTTTCTTTCTTGAAATGTGATTTTTCCAGTGCTTTCATCCAGGGAACTACTTTCTCCTTCATCTGCTTTATGTAATCATGACTATTTTGATTGCCTTTCACTTCTAAGAGAAGAAAATCACCTATGGAAGCAAGTGCACAATAGTACATGATAGAACCACCACCAAGCTGTCGTTTTTTTCGATTTTTAAGTCCATGTGCATCACGTTCATGTTGCCATGACATTTCATTGTCTGGTCCATCCAATTTGAACCGCTTTTCATCCGAGAAAATTGTCCGTTTCCAGTCGTATCCTGATTCAAGCCATTCTTGGCATTGTTCAACTCGTTTAGCTCTGATTTTCTTAGCATCTGGTGGGCGTTTTGCCTGCTTCTTGTAATTATATTTTAGGCGTTTCATTTGTCTTTGAATTGTACATCTTGAACCTGGCAAATTTCCTCTCTCTCTTAATACAGCAGCATTAATTCGATGGCTTTCCTCACGAAGATGAGCATAAGCACGATTTAAATTCATTATTTCATGTCTGTGAAACAATTTGTTGGCTGGCTTATATTTCTTCTTTACTGCATAATCATGATGTATCATAAATTGTACTGTTGACTTTTTCAGTTTCAAGTCTTATGCAATTTTCCCATACGATTCCCCATCCTGGAATTTTTTCTTTGCCAGGTTCCTAATTTCGACTGGATGAACCATTCCTATTATGTGAAAGCAGTGTCAACTACTGCCTAACACATAAGTAAGAAACTGATGATTTTACTGCCTTCTGGTGTCAGAATTATTCAGTTTAAATTTGCATATGGAAATTGCTGGCACATAGATTGCAGGGATTTCTTGATTGTTTAGTTGTATGACAATACTGATAAGTCATTTCACATTTTTAGATATAATAACAATTAAGGACCTGCAAAGGCTTATTTGTGCCAAAATATTAAAATAAAATTTTCAATGGAATGTTCCAAAAATGGGGGTATGGAAACCGCTGTCTCTGAGTGTAGCAGTATAGGAATATTTACTGCTATTTTCCGAGGCAAGTAAGATTGATGCCAATTTAAAAATTTCGTATTTATTGATAAATTGGTTTCATTTTTTTTGTGCGATTTGTTTAAATTTCATTGAGCTTTATAAATTTCGTGGCATTAACTTTGGGCAACCCTGCAGAACAGAGAACTTTTGATATTATTACAATACTCAATTCCAAAAAAGTTGGGACAGTGCAACATATAAGAAGAACTCCAACACATTTGTTTGGATTATTGTATTGCCGTTTATTTCAACGCATTACAATACATAAACGATAAATTAGGCATGGGATCACATATCTTATATGCTTAAAGAAAGATACAGGTGATTTTTCTGTTTGGCACGTGCAACACACTCCCAAAAAAGTTCGGACAGCACGGCGTTTACCACGGTGTGGCGTCACCTCTCCACTTGATGACACACTGTAATCTTCTGGGCATCGATGACACCAATCTTTCTAACACCGTAACCAGAATTCTGCCCCATTCCTGTTGGATATAGGTTTTCAGCTGCTCAACTGTCCGGGGTCGTCGCTGTCGTAGTTTTCGTTTAATAATACGCCAAACGTTTTCTATAGGCGACAGATCCGGGCTGCAAGGGGGCCAATCCAACATACGAATGCGCTGCCGACGTAGCCATGCAGAAGTTATGCGCGCTGCATGCGGTCTGGCGTTGTCTTGTTGAAATATACACTGACGTCGTCCAAACAGGCGCCTCTTAGATGGCACCATAGCTTGTTCCAGGATCTGTATATACGCTTCAGCATTGACGGTGCCATTGCAGATGTGCAAGTCTCCCATTCCATGGCCACTAATACAGCCCCAGACCATGACAGACGGTGGTTTCTGTACCGAACGCCTGTAGCACGCGGGAATATCCTTTTCGTCTTTGGTCCGGAGTGTACGGCGTCCATTATTTCCGTAAACAATCGTAAAGGTTGATTCATCGGACCACAATATGTTCTTCCAGCGTGCTTGGGACCAATTGCGATGGGCTCGAGCCCATATCAGACGGCGACGTTGCTGTCGTTTGTTGATGTATGGCTTCCGTTGTGCACAGTATAACTTAAGTTTGCATTTGTGGATGCACCGGCGTACAGTATTCAACGATAATGGCTTCCCGAAGAAATCGCGGGCCCACGTGGCTATGTCCGTAATCGCAGCATTCCTATGCGTGACGCAGTGACGTCGGAGGATCCGAAGAGCTCGAGCATTCAGAATAGGTTTTCTACCTTGGCCTTTCCGAACTGTGATCTCACCACTATCTAGGTAGCGCTTGATAATATTATGTACTGTAGATGATGACAGGTTAAATCTTCTGGCTATTGCACGCTGAGAAACGTTGTTTGTGAATTCTTGAATGATTCGAACACGAAGATCTTCGCTAACTGGCTTGCCTCGACCCATCGTTCCGAATAAGTTACCTGAACGACGGATGACAACTGTTATTTATACGGAATGTAGTACGACGCCATCATTCTAGATTATTCCCGAACAATTCGGAAGGTTCCACTACTAACGGCGCTTTCTACAACGTATGTCCCTACTATTTTGGAACGTGTTGCAACACCCCCATTCAAAATGAACGTCCCGGCCACGATACAAAATGTTTTGGTGCACACAGTATATTTATGTCATTTCATAAACGTATCTGCTATTTTGTATTTGCGAGAAAGTTTTATTACATCATCCCTTTTTGTTTTTTCTATATATTTTGCACTGTCCCAACTTTTTTGGAAATGAGTATTGTATTTGCATACCTGAATTAACATTAATTAAATTAGGTAAATATACTTACGCGGTCTGTTAAACATGGCTTCCCTTATAGTAATACACTCTAAAATTATACAGATAAAAGTATACTAAGTCCAATGGAAGGTTTGGTTTTGATTTAGATAAGTAGAGATATTGTAGTACCTTATGATTTTTGAATTTTATTACTTTTACATTAGGAGTGAAACGTTGGTTCGTTAAATATAATATCTGGTTGTTAGGGTTATAATTCAGTTTTTCATTGTTTGATAATCCATTTTAAAAGAATAAACTTAAAAGCTATACAATTGCTGAGATGATGTAATCTCGTAAATGCTGTTATTTCTCTTCTTCATGCAACTGTGAAGTGTTTCGACTGTAATGTTTCTCATCTAAATAAAAATCTTTTAAATAAGAATACGAAATTTGTAACCAACGACTTAATAAAGTAAAACGCACGGAAATAGTTCAGCGACCTGGTTTCAAACAAAGGACCATGAGCCGCTTTACCATAAAATCTATCGCGTGTCCGATAGCCTACGAAAGTCACTTTGATGACCAAATTTGCAGAGTAGGCACACCTGATCAGCAAATTGGGAATCTTCCTTTCTAATGACCAATAGTTGATGAGAATGACTTAATAAAATTAAAATTACTGGAGAGAATGTTTTGACATTGTACATTTGTAATAACAAAAATATGTGTGTGCTTAAGACCACACGACCGAATTGAAAACTTCTATGGCGATTGTAATCGATTCTAAGTAATGTATATGTGAATGATATAAAAATTATTACTTACAAGGGGACATTACGACCTCGGAATTTTAGTTTAATACGAGACTTAGTATAGTTGTAGTGTACCTTTAGGATGTTAATATACTTAAATATTAAGGTGCACTGATCAGCCAATTTTGAAACAAAGACGGTTTAAAGTTTCGAGCACCATAAATAAGGGAAAGTTCTCCTCTTTGATTGCAAGTTATCCGATAGCTCAGACGGCAGTGTGGTTGCTACTCACAAATCAAATTATTAGTGTGAGGTGGCGGGTTCGAATCCCAGTTATAACAATTTTTTTTCTTTACCCAAATAATTATTCAATATATTATATTTACAAATTTATTTGTGACAACCAACTTTTTTTACAAAATTTTTCTTTTCTCAAAATTATTATACTTATTTTTATTGTTCAAGTGTCTACGGAGTAATAAAGTATTTTCTACAAAATATTTTGTATAGACTCAACATTTTAAAAGCAATAATTATTTTATTTTATTTTTTATTTTATTAAAAAAAATTATTTCGAGGCTACCTGACATATTTATCATATAGTGCACAAGGTAGGCAGAGCGCAGAAAGGCACGTGAGAAGAGGTTTGGAATGTTCTAGATCAGGGCCGTCCAAGATTTCTGTCCGCGTGCAGCGCCCGTGCACGCGGGTAAACTTCCTTCCTCCCCTATGGGCATTTTTCTAACGAGAAAGCGCGAGATTATGGCCGCTCTCATGCTTGATCGAAAACGAGGCTGACTGGTGAAGCGCAGCTTGCTGCGAAGGAATGAATGCTTATTCAATCCTTTTTTAAATGCACTACCACAGATATCATTGAAGGATGTAAAAGAAATTGTTAGATCCAAGGCTTAAGGAACCGAGAGAAATCTGGAAACTGTTGATCAAATCAAACCGTTCATTGTTTTCAGGATGCAAATTATCAGTTCAATTTTCAGGACATATATATAAAAATTTTCTGTTCCTTCTTCAATGATGATCATTACTTCAAATTCATTTGACAAATGAGGTTTATTTTGTCGTCGTTGTTGTTGTGTTGTTGAATAACCCGCAATAGACTACGTTCTTTTCAACTCATTATTATTCTTTTACTGAGTCCAAAATGCGCCGTTTTAACTCTTCATTTTTTCCCGAAAGCCTTTTGATTGTACCAACCTGCTTTCATGTGGTGTACGTTTTTATATGTCTGCTTGTGAAATTTGTAATTCTTCTATGCCCTTTTGAGTTTCATTTATCCAAGTATTGGCTATTTTCAATTTTGACATATATTTGAAAATTTTTCCTGTGAGCCTATTGGGGTTTATTCTTTCAAGATTTTCATAAAAAAACTATGCTCCTTTTCCTAACGGTATAGTATCAGTAATTTTTTCAGTATGTGTGTATATTTCATTGTTGCGACGTACTTTAAATATTGACCCCAACATTTTTCTTAATATTTTTCTTTCAGCTACTTTCAGTTCTTGAGTTAACAATTTTTTGATCAGGGTCAGACACTTAGCTGTATAAAGTGCTTCTGGGCGTATTACTGTTGTTTAGTGCCAAAGTTTAGCGTTGAATGATATTGACTTCTTATAGATATCTTTGGTGAGGAAATAGGCCGATTTCATCTTACTGACTCTTGCTTTAAAAGCTTTTTTCTCTGATCCGTTTTGTTAAATTCTCCTAAATACTTGAACGTTTATTTATTCTGTCAAATTGTCATATTGGGAAGTCTTGACGTTCGTCATAAACTTGGTTTTTGGAAGGAGATTCTTAAACTATCTCTTTAAACTTTTTGTCATATGTGTTATTATTTTCATTGCATGGATTGCAATAAACAATCATTGCCAGTGCGTTCACATTTATACTTGCACACAGATATGCAATATGTAAAATGTTAATAAGATCCATTAATTAATTGATTGAGTAATTGATCTTGCCATATTGATATAAAAATGTAACAAATAATAAAAACAAAAAATGAAAATAAAAAAATAATAAAAAATAACATCCCAATATAATTTTAATTGATTTCAATTAATAAAATTTATTATACAAAAGGTATATGTTAAATTCATGAGTTATATTCAATATAATTTATATCAAATTTTAATATTAATTAACGAAATAATAAATAAATAAATAAAAGTAATGATAGTATAGTGATTTTTTGAAGTGATTTTCTTTAGTCATTCGTTTTGGTCTATTTCGCAACACAAATTTATTTGGAATAGCCTTCTTCTTAACTAATCTTAATCCATCAAGTGAATCCGTGAAATATCCTGAGTTAAAATTCAGTGATTAAACAGTTACGTCTTTATTAATCTATAAATTAGCACATACAGTTGAATTTCACCCGTCAGCCTCGTTTTCAATCTGCCAAGGACGCCGCCATTTCTCAAGTCTCGTAAACGTGAAGAAGGCCCATTACGTTGATCACTTCCTTAAAGTCGGCGTGTGCAGCAGCTTTTAGTAAAGTCAGCGCAAATACACTCCCTATTCTTTAACATGGAGTACAAATATAGAATTGCGATTGTAAATGTAATTATTATTGAAAGCAAGCAAAAAGGACCTAGAAATTATTGTGCTCTTTCTAGTGATACCAATTAATTTAATGGGCATAAAATAGTTTTTTTTAAAAAAATGGTTCCCTTTGGTACAAAAAAAAACAAAATTCTCCGTTTTTCGCTGTGGCTACGTAAACGGTGACCGGATCCCGATTCTTGTACACGGCTATGCCGTTGCCGGAAGTGGCTCAAAGCGCGATGTAAGTTGTTTGCTTTTTTTGGGAGGGGGAGCATAGTACGTGGGGACGAGCGTTAAATATACAGGGTGTCTCATAAATAGAGGTACAAACTTTAAGGAGAGGTAGAGAACATCAAAAGGATTGAGAATTGTATAGGAACCCATACGCTGTGCATGAGAGCGCTGGAGGGAAAACATCTGATTTTTCCTCATTCGACTGCATTAGTTGCCGTCGAAAGAGCATGCAACGAACAGTGAAGTGGCAGAAATGCACATCTTGTATGGATTGGCAGATGGCAATGCACGAGCAGCTGAACGACTGTATCAAGAACGGTCCCACCGAGACATGCATCGGGCCACCATTTGTTTTCTCATGTGCATCACAATTTGTACAAATATGGGTCTTAAGAGGTCACACGCATAGTGAGGGCAGGCCAGGAGTGACTCATACGCTCGCCATGGCCCAAAATCTGATGGGTGTGATAGAGAGGAATCCCAGTACCAACAGGAGGGTATCGAACATCTCCTGTAATGTTCTAAAATGAAATCATCTACTACGCCATTTGTAATATTTATGTGCAATAAATTTTCCGGTAATTTCTGACTTGTGTCCTTTCATTTTCTTGTACGTCTGCTACCACTTTCCCATGACGTTTCTAGTGATGGGTCACAATCCTTTTCATGTTCTCTACTTCCCCTTAAAGTTTGTACCTCTATTTATGATGGTTTGGTTTGGTTTGTTTGGTATTAACGTCCTTTTCAACTGCCATGGTCATCCTCTATTTATGAGGAGCTGTGAGTTGTAGAGCTGTGACTGACCAGATGCGTGTTTTCACGCTTACCGATATGTTTAGATGATAAATTATGTTTTCTTTTAAAGTTAAAAAAAAACTATTAAAAATGCTGCTTATTATGCTATTCATTTTATTGGCATTTTAATTTTATTGGCATAGCAGAAAAAACATTTCTACTTTTTGGAGAATTAAATACTTTTAAGTAATTTCATCAGGTACAACAATATAAACTCTTCAAATCGTCTTTTCTCGACTATTTTTTTTTTTTTTTTTTGAAATCACTTCTTAAAAAATCGCAAGAGATTTTGTTTTGTCAGGAACGCCCTCCAACATGTCGTCATCTCCGGCAACTTCATAACCGTGTTCAAAAATCGGGTCCCGGTCACCGTTTACGTAGCCACAGCGTTATGGAAAACGTTGTAATGCCGCTCAATGGTGTATTTTCTTTTTCCCGATAGGACACGATTGCATATCAAGCATTTAGAATCCGATCCGTGAACAATGAAAAAAAAACATTCTCCCACTCCGGTTTAAATACTGGTTCAGTGATTTTTTGCTTTTTTCGAAATGTGCGCCAAGTTATGCAAGAGACGAAAAACAAACAAGTATTAGTAGCAAAAGAAATAATGCCTCATTTAATGGAATCGTCCCCTAAAGTCAGGCAACACTGCGTAGGTAAACTATCCCACTCCCCTCCTGAGTTTTGGACTCTCTCTTCGGCTTCACTTGAGTCATATATTCGTCAATTTTCTCTTCAATCCCCGAAGAGCCAGCAAATTCTCCGCTCTCCATTTTCACAGAAAAACGTTTTTATTAGCTGTTTTATGATTAAAAAACCATTATTGTTTCACAATTAAAAGCGGCTTTTTTTTTGTAACGGCTTGGCAAACCTCCGCTCATACTTGACGAGAGCCAATGGCGCGAGAAACATGTAGAACATTCCAAACCTCTTCTCACGTGCCTCTCTGCGCTCTGCCTACCTTGTGCACTATATGATAAACTAGAAGAGGTACCCGGCGTTGCCCGGGATAATTACACTTGCACAAACTTTTCCTTTCATTGTTAGTCATGAGATATTGATTGTTGGTTCATGCAGAGCGTTTGTGAATTGCGTGTTGATACCATTGTTGAAATAAAAAATAAAATAAAAAATAAAATAAAATAGTTATTGCTTTTAAAATGTTGATTCTATACAAAATATTTTGCAGAAAATACTTTATTACTCCGTAGACACTTGTAACAATAAAAATAAGTATAATAATTTTGAGAAAAGGAAAATTTTGTGAAAAAAGTTGGTTGTCGCAAATAAACTTGTAAATATTATATATTGAATAATTATTTGGGTAAAGAAAAAAAATTGTTACAACTGAGCTTCGAACCCGCCACCTCACACTAATAATTTGATTTATGAGTAGCATATCACGCTGCCGTCTGAGCTATCGGATCACTTACAATCAAAAGGAAAACTTTCCCTTATTTATGGTGCTCGAAACTTTAAACCGTCTTTTTTTCAAAATTGGCTGATCAGTGCGCCTTAATATTTAAGTATATTAACATCCTAAAGGTACACTACAACTATACGAAGTCTCGTATTAAACTAAAATTCCGAGGTCGTAATGTCCCCTTGTTAGTCGAATCAGGAACAAGCCATAAATTAATAGTATATACGTTTAAAAACATTTATTTTATTCCGTTTTCTCAATAGATTTACACACATACAGGGTGCTTTTGAAAAGGATGTCGTGAGATACCTAGCGATGTTCTGCACCTTAAAATAAACACAACTTTTCTCATACGTTTTGTCGCAATTGCATTCCTTAAAAGAGTAAACAGCTCGTGAAATTTGGTTAAACTCCGCCCTTAACGTAAATAAAAGTGCATGAATAACGTTAGTATATCACACAGTTCGTTGAACAATCGTGAGTCTGGATGTGCATCGTACCGCAAAAAGCAAACCAGCCAACAAGAAATGTAAACTGGTTTAAAAGAGACTTTAATACTGTATCTCTCGATCCTTTATCCACTTGCACGACTTCCCTAAATCGTGGACACGTTCATTTCTGAGGTCTAGTAATTACGAATCTTTCAGTGGGCTGTGAGAGTGGTTGAGTTTAGGGCCAACATATTAGTGCACAGGTTGTTAGCAGAAAACCTATTAATGGAAAACGTGTTGGTGCTTACTTTTTTTTTCATGCGCTTTTGTTTACGTTAAGGGCGGAGATTAACCAAACATCACGAGCTATTTACTCTTTTAAGGAATGCAATTTCGACATTACGTATGAGGAAACTTGTGTCTATTTTATGGTGCAGAACGTCGCTTGGTATCTCACGACGTTCTTTTCAAAAGCACCCTGTACATCACTTATAGATTAGACACAATATATTAGCATTGAAAAGCCCAATGATACTGTAATGGTATCATTAATGATGCCATTCTAACACATACTACTAAAACAATATCGAGTATCATTAATTACTCTTTACATTCATGGATGACACGTTGCTACGAGTTGTTTGATATATTACATGCCATGTCTCTGATTTGAAAGTTTCCAATGGTACCCTTTGATACCATAGAACACGTATTACTTATCCAATTTCGACTATCATTAATTACTCGTTATATTCATTCATGACACGCCGTGGATGATCTGCTCATCGGATTTTGGTGAACTTTTTTTTGCTTTGTTTGGAATTTGCTGTTGAAAAAATGTGCAATTGGAATTTTTTGTGTATCTCTTACGGTTTTCGAGGTGGAATTTGGATGTGTCCTAATTTGCATATCTGAGATGATGAAAGGTGCTCCATCAGATAGAGCACCCTCAAGTTCCTATTTATTCTCTGTATTAGATCTTGCGTAACTACATTTGTATCCAAGATAAGAAGGTGTCCAACGACTTTTGACTCACCCTATATTACATGGCATATGTTTGCTTTGACTCTTTAAAGGAGATATCGTAATGGTACCATTAGTGCACCTATTCGGATATATCACCTCAGAACTTTGTTCGTGCTCTGTTCCATATTTGTCGACTGGCGAAAACTGAATGTGAAAAAGTTAATTCATTTTCAAGTTATCATACAAAATACTGAGCTTCTTACTAATAATGAAATCCCAGGTTTCCCGAGTTTTACCGAAAAACGTTTCACTTCTGAGCGTGACGGATCAGACACATTCACTCCCCAGCAAAAATTTTGTATGCGATGCGCCTATAGAAGTTTTCACTTCAAAAGAACGGAGAATAATTCCGTGTGCGCTTGTTTCCCGGTTGATAATTTTCGTGTTGATATTATTTAATATTGAAGCAGTTCCTCCAGAATGTTTCTTTATAAATTTATTATACACAACGACTATTTTCAAAATCCCAATTATAAGTAAACAATAAATTCATATACAGTATAGTTTATGAATACACTAAAACGCAATTGTTATTAATTTTGGAAATTTTTCATATTAAAACATGTGTATACTCTGCATTTTTATATATAGAGAAATAAATGTTTTTTTGTTTTTTTTTACAAATCTATTTCTAACTTAAGCAGAAATGAGCAATTGATTATTGGTGAGCTTTGCCGGTGAAGCCAATTTTCAGTCATAGCCTCGCGGAGAAGACGAACTATCGGACAGTTATGGAATATCAATAGAAGATTTTTAGATAAATGAAAGAACAAATGCTGCATAGATCGGATGGCTATTTTTCAGCATGCACTTATCCTTTTTAGTTATATGTATTTGATCTCTACAAAGCTACTCTATCCTTGTAACAAAAATTTCTTTTGGCTGTTTTACTGTTGCTTTCGCTTTTACATCCGAATGGAATGGAGTGGTTCCTTGACTCTTGCGTTTGAGTAAGAGATAATACCAACACAAAACATTTACAATCTGTAGTATAGGAAGGAGATCAATAAGAAATTGACAAACAGCCTCCGTACACGAGAGACCTTATTGTAAGAGTAACTTCCTCCCATCAAGTTTCATATAACGATACATCAGGACCACCTCGGTTAATAACGGTTAAGTTACATAGGATAGTAAGCACCACGCCGTCTAGGCTACAGCAAATAATAAATTTAGATAAGTTAAGTATAACTACTTAACCAGTAATACCAAAACTACAATGTCGTATTAATTAGCTTCAACATTGACCCTTGACAGGCCAACACCATCTGCATATTTAGATAAAGTAGTTGATACTGTCAATTAACTGTGCAGACACTATATGCGCAGATACATGACCTGTCCATATGCAGAAGTACGGGCTCTCCATATAACATCTACAGACCACGGGAACAAAAAAAAAAATGTTATCGAAGATGAATTTGCTCTTGCATTAATGTTTCTGTCCGCTTATCACTTTTCCTGAGGCTTGTAGCAACATAGACATGAGGCCGTTTATATTTACAGCTCTACAAAAGTACAGGGGAAACAAATACACTACTCCACTCTAGGCACAATCCAGCCTACCCCGACCATTAACGAAAAATGTCCGAAGGCCGTATGGAAAAATTCCCCTACGCGGAATAACGTCCACGTGTGTTGCATCGCTTCGTAGGAGCTTAATATGAACCAAAACGTAAGTTACAATTCAGTTAACAGCTCGAATGAAGGTCCACTAACAGCGACGAAAGGCCCGGAAAACCCGTTGAGAAGCCGTTCACAAACGCATGGAGAAGAAGCGACATTTAGCTTACTTACTTGCTGCTGCGTCGCTATCGCTCTTCCGTTGAAGGCATTTCTCTTCACCCGAAGATTTCGGTTCTCCGGCCGTTTTTCCCTCTCGAACCCGCTTAAATCCGCTGGGCTCCTTTCGGCTCTTTTCTCACGGCAAAACGACGATCGAGGACGCCAAACAGATTTCGTTGACTCTCTAACTCTCTCTGCCACGACTTCGTCCTTGTTCATCTGGGCTCGAACTGAAGTTCCTCTGGCGCCATAACGTTACCTTTGTCTACGTCAGCAACTGCTCGGGATACGTCAGAGAGTGCTTGATCCATTCCCTTAGCAGAGAACGTTTCTCATTCTATAGGGTGATTATAATTAAAGTTACGATTTCAAAAATCGATAATTTGAAAACTACTCGTCAGAATGACCTGATATTTTAGCAGAAAAATCGTGAGGCAATGGAATTTTGTTTGGCGAAGGAAAAAAATAGTTCCAAAATCTGCCGATAGATGGCGCTGGCAGGTCAATGTCAGGGGAAAAACCAAAAATGGATTCGTGAAACACAGGAATGTTGTTAGACAAAAGGAAACAATAGAGTTCAGGGGTTTACGAAAAATTTATTAGGTTGCATGATGGTCCGAAACTTCCTAATACGTAGCTGTTAGTGAACACTCATCGTTCTTACAAAAAAGATTCAAGAGCAGAGCGCGATCCTTCATAGTCAGAGTCATGATGAAGCATTCAAGCAAAGAGCTGGTGCTCTGCATGTTTATGGCAGCTATGTCTGTGGTGCGCATGTCACGTATTAGTAATTTGCATATCTCCAGACAATGTAAACCCTGTCAGCGCCATCTATCGGCAGATTTTGGAACTATCTTTTTTCCTTCGCCAAACAAAATTCCATTGCCTCACGATTGTTCCGCTAAAATATCAGGTCATTCTGACGAGTAGTTTTCAAATTATCGATTTTTGAAATCGTAACTTTAATTATAATCACCCTGTTTAATGATGCTTAGGAAATGGACCTGATACCTCCAGGCTTGATAATTCGCAAATGCGTTTTTCTATTATACGAAATCCCTTTCCACACAATGATGGCTTTGCAATATGACGATTTTTTTTTTTTGTTGACAGTCGTTCGACAGGCCTTGATTTCCCATGCGAACTGTGAAAAACACTTATCATGGTTGTTAAATAGAACCATGCCTTGTCGGTGGTAATAATGTTTTTCAAAATTTTCAGAAGAAACCATACAATGGCAATGATCTCTGGCCCCTCTTTTCAATATTGGCTGCTGAGTTACCATGAACATGATTTTTTTTTTTCATTACCAAATTGAATGCATTTGAAATATGATACCTGATAGTTGACTTAGGAAGATTCCGCAGTCTGGCCATAATTTTTTGGCTCGGTGGGTTTGAAGATTTTAGCGTGTTCCTGAGGCGTTTTAACTTACAAGCACTTACTCCAATATGACGTCCAGTTGGGAAATTTCTTCCTTCTGTATCGTGGTTACATTGGCTCTTTCTCAGCTTGGATATTGTTCCTGCGCTCACCGTCTTATTTGAACGATTTAGTTGACTAATTATTTGTGAAGTTGACAATTTCATTTGTAAAAAACTGCTGAACTCTGCCTTTTATTATGGGGTCTAATTTTGGAAAAGGCATGTTTCCTTTTCAACAGTCTAACTCTCAAAACACAACACAGGAAGCGTGTGTATAGAAATTTGCAGATTAGCCACCTTGAAATAATATGACGCTCCTACCAAAATTTTTCAAAATCGTTCATCTTCATTTCTGCCCATTCTCTGTAATCCACAAGAATGTGTACAATTAAATTTGTTAATCATTTGTTAACCGGTTCGTTGTTGTCAAATCCCCGAAGGAAGAAAATAGTAAAAAATATTTTTCAGAAGATTTGACAAGGAAAGAAGAGCGGAGGAGAAGGAACACCCCCGACCGCAATCGACTTGGCTCATCAAGAACAATGAAATCGGAGCCGCGGGATTGGGAGACGAAGAAGAAATCGGAGCCTCTGGATTGGAGGATAAAGTGCGCAAACTCGGCACAGAATCCTCCAAGACCGAATAAAAGGCAACGACGAAGGCCAGAAAGGCAGACAGTAAATGGCCATCAACCAATTGAAAGCTCTCTAGCCAGACTCTTCAATTGGGATGTTCTCCGAAGGCGATGACCAAAGCACATGGAACTAAGAAGCCAGGACTGGCCAGGGCAAGTAAATATTTGACTATTGGAAGTAATGACTTTGAGTCTTGCCATTCTCATAGAAGACCGGAGCCTGGACAGCCCGATCGGAGAAGACTTCCACAGCCGACGGCCCGCTGCTTTCGACGACGCGAAGTTTTGATAAGCGACATAGAACTCCGACGTCGACCTGGCCAAGGAAGGAGACGATGTGCGTCCTCGCAGCCCCGTCCACGTAAGCAAACATGTCATGAATCCAATTCAACTAATGTGCTTGGACTAATTTCCAGTGAAAACCTCACCAGCCACGATAGGCTAAGGGATATTGGGGAAACGAGTGGAGACGGACTTTGGATTAAGAGAGCACCTGGTGCGACAGGAGTCAGCTCGAAGCCCCCGACGCGTTTGGTGACAGGCGATACCTCATCGGAGAAATTAGGCGCTCGGACCGAGATAGAAGTCGACGCTCCGCCACCCTACGAAGGCAGCTCCGAAGCAGACGAGCAATCGTGTGGATTGCTACAATTTGATAGTGAACGGAATCCTAAACAAGGCTCCGACTTGTGCTCATCCCATACCGATTTCCCGTGGAGGATCGAAACCATCAAGGTGGTGTTTCCCTTGGATAGCATAGCCGGCATTCTCGCGGGGCGCCCTGCAGAACGTCCGCGCTTGGACCGCAACGCCGCTTCGCATGGTACCTCGTTAGCTAAGATAGATCATATAGTCTTACATATGAATTTGAGAATATCGTATCTTTCCCTATTAGGTATTGATGTGTTGTATAAATACTCCCGTTCTATTTCATACAGCGTTCCCTCCTCGGTTGACAAACCTAATAAGGTCGCCGCTCTCTGACGTAGCGATACCCTCAACAGGCCACCAAATCTAGCTAACATTCGTACTCTCCGAGCCGATCTACCCGTAATTGAGACGACGGCGGTTGCCGAGCCCAGGATCGAATTGTGGCCAAGATTCGATGCAACCTCGGACGCAACGTGTGACCCGGCTAACTCGGCTTATAGCAACGATCTTGATTAATGAACTATCATCACTTAACTATTTGCTAGCAATTTTTATTATTTATTTGTAAAGTTTATTCCAAAACAATTAAATAAATTGTTTCGTTACCTCCACGTGTTTCACTCCGATTGTGTCTTTAAAATTACACGACAGTTGTATACAATAGAGACAAACCTACTTTAAATTCTGGTATAAATCGAATTTGAGCTCATCAAATGGAATATTTCCCATTAAAAATAATGAACTTCTTCTTTAGAATGGACTATAATGCTTACTGATTACTTTTTTGGCGCTGAGTTTTCTTTGAAGATTATCGAGCTGTTCTCCAAAGTCCACAAAGCTGCTAAGCTGTAAAGTGCAGGAAAATATTCAGACGCCACCTGTAAATTCTAATTTTAATCGATTGTGTATGTAAGCTGCACCGCTGGAAACAGAAAGACAAAATGCAGATATACTTGTTTCATTTTTATAATCATTTTTCCAAAAGAATAGAAGAATCACGATCGAGGATCGCGAAGGCACACTTCCTAAATTTCTGACAATGGTAACATAGGAGACATTGTTCACTGGTGACATAGGAGACATTGGTCACTGGTCATTGGTTATTTCCTGATATTTTAAAACCGAATCCCGATTGGTTACTGAAGGATGTGAAAGGGGAAACTCGATTGAATGTCCTCAGCGGCGAGCATTCATTTCTGCGTCCATTAAAACATTTCGACCCATTCGTAATTTCTTTATTCATATTGAATGCTCATTTCCTTATAACTTACTAAAATAAACAAATACTGTGGAATGTAACTAACTAAAAAGTGAAAACTTAATACTGTACTCACACCCAAGCGCTAAAAACTTAATAGCAAGTGATTTTCAAGTGATTAATTAGGAAACATTTAAAAAGTCATGGGGGAAAAAGGAACTTATGAGAACGAAATGATAAAAATATTTTCAAATACTAACTGAAATTTTTGAATATATTTATTAGGTATAAACTGCTCGATTAGGTTTTGTGAATGATAACATTTTTTAATTCAAATGTCGCTTGCCTGGAGAATTTAAACAATTCTGGTCTTTATCATTTCACCGTAGGTCATTTATGGGACAATTATGAATTCAAATGCGTTTAGGTTAGAATACAATTTAAATGGAATTTTTCAACACATTAAGTGTTAGTAATTTTACTTACACGAGAAATGCCTTTTAGATTTTAATGCAAATGGCACTTTTATATTCATTTTTAATAATGAAAGAGAATTGCGTTATTTGATGTCCTATTTTGGTAACGAGCTATTTAAAGCATTTAAAAAACAATAATTTTAATAAGATGGCTGGTTACATTGGCACTGCTTGAAGAACTGGTACGTTTCTCTTAATAAGGCTTTAATGAAAGCCAAGGTTTCCCCCTTAAGGGAGAAATCGATGGCCTTATCCAGTTTTATCAAACAAGAGTCATGTTAAAACTCAAACAAAAGTGAAAGAGCTAAGAGACCCTTCTACGTCGTGGAGATTCCGGTTTTCATTAATCTTTGTTTGAAGAAGTGGATAAGTTGGCCTCCTCACTAATTTTATCCCTTTTTCCTGAAAAATCAGTTATCACAAAAGAAGGAAGAAGAATGGGGCGATTTAAGGACTGCGATTTTCATTTTCTTTTAGATCGGATTCGGTTTCTTTCTAGAAATAATTATTTAAATTGTAGTTTAATAGATATTCTCTTCAGAACTAAGACACAATCATCTGTTTAAAAATAAATTTATGATATCATTGAATTATCTTTTGAAAAGCAGCAGTAAAATTTCTTCAGTAAAACAAGATTAAAGATGCAAATGACATCGTAATGAAAATGACATTTTTAATAACAAAATTTTTGTCAGACTTTATAAATTCCAATTTTTCCGTAAATTTTAAGTATACTTAATTTTATAGAGAGTTAATTAAAAAAGGAAATAAATGTATCCTGTTGAGCCTACTCATGAAGATGTGATTCATTTGGAGGACAAAATACACATACATAAAGTTTTTTTTTAATAGAGCAACCTGCTGATTATAACATCACGTTATGGAATCGTTCTTATTTTTAATAAGTATGTCGTCACTGATTTCAATGAAAGGTGCAACTTTATGCAGAGCATAGTTGATAGTAGCATAGTTAATATCATGATAGCGACCAGTGTAGCATGTATGAAAAACTTTCTCTTAGGATAGGTACAAGGTACTTAAGCAACGGAGAACGCTAAAGTCATTCGTGGCAATCACCATCCACTCTAGTCAGGCAAGACACACTCCATTCTAGATGAGTCAGCTTTTCTCATTAGATAGGGAAGACTCACTTTAGAGTCATTCATATCTAGTCACCATTCACTCTTTTAAGGTAACCGTCAGTCGAGACCCTTACCTTATTTGCATTATATGGTCGCTGTTTTCTTTTCTGTTCTATTTTTGTTTTAAAATCGTTCGTTAAAATTCTTTGCAAACAGATCATTAATCGTTTAAAGATGAACACTAAAAAGATTAAAATGTTTAATTGAGATTAAGAATCAGTATGTATTTTATTAATATTCTACAATAAACGATAAAGTTATAAAAATTGTCCATTTTGCAATCAGTTTTACGAACTTAGAAAAATTAATTCCTAAAATTGCTCACCAATAATAAGTTATATTATAAATTGTTGAATAAAGATGGTTGAGAGAAACCCAGAGAACAATTTTAAAGGAAAACAAGTGAAGCTAGGAAAAATAGTCTTCAGCTAATCAAACTAGTCATCAGCCTATCCTGTCTATTATGGCTAGGACTTTATGAAATGGAGAGTTCTTTTTTGATGAAGTTGATAGAGGCCTTGCAGTAATAACGGTAAATAGGCGTTCTTTCGTCTTGTAAAGAATGTTTGTAGCTTTAGCCACCCATACGCGAATGGTGGCAGTCTTGGCGGCCTGGGCTGTGGGTGAATAACTGCGGATACAGACTTGAGCGTACGTCGGATGAAGACGTGCACGGACAGACCTGGCTATACTTCCTCTTCAGATGGAACATCTTGTAGATGAAATTACTAACATTATGAAATGGAGAGTTCTCTGTACTTTATTTTGGCTAGGCTGTTATGTACATATTCCTAGCACCAATCGAAGAATTTAACAAATTCATCAGCAATCATGGGAGACGTTAAAAAAATAAAGCTTCTCAGCTTCAATGACTATGTTATTAGTTATTAGTTCTTCCTTTACTAAACGATTAGTTTATTAGTTGCAATAAGCTGACTTTGAGAACCATAATCAAGGTTTATGACTTTTTTGGTTACACATATGTCCAATAATATATCCATTAAAAACATTACGTGCATCGGTTCATATTCAAAGTTTTCATAGGGTCATTAAATACACATTAACAGGGTGTAAAGGAAATTTCGGAAACAGTCGAATAACTTTAGAACAAAAGGTTTTAGAGTCATAAAAGTTGGGTCTATCTAGCGGAAAGTGCCTGTGTCTGATTGAATAAAAGTATTTCCAGTTACAAAAACTTCAAAGTAGAAATAGAGAAAACGTTCCAATTACAAAGTTTTAAAGAACCACCGATAAAGTAGAAATTCACTCTTTGCATAAAGAAAATGAATGCATAAAGCTCGTAAAACGGGAGAGAAAACTCAATGTATTGGACGCCTTCTGGATACCGTACGTTGGAATACTAACGTTTAGAACAATAAATGCACAAACTCGCTCCTATTTAATACCCGCCACATTGGCAGATTGAATAAAATTAAAAAAAAACATTCACTAAATGCCACTCCGATCATTCCCTCCCACCATGGATTTTTCTGGCAATTTCTGATATAAAGTTTTTTATTATTTAAAATCTTTACAATAACGGTAAAAGAGTAAAAAATAGTCAAAACATAAGTCACTTTTACATAAAGCACGACTAATGAATTTGCATTTTTGACAAAAATTACAAGGTCTTAAATCTTTATCTTAAGTCAAATTGAAGAGGTGACATAAGTCGGTCGTTCTTCGAGACAGCCGCTCTTATAATATGCATATTGAAAATATGATCTTGAATCTTGGAGGAAAAAAGATTATCTAAAAGTGATTGGATCTTTAATATTTTTTCCTGTGATATAATTCAACATATAATCTAAACTAATTTTCAAAGGAAGAAATGCAAATACATCGAGAAATTTTTCGTCATGGGCAGTTGAAAAGGGGAATTGTGAAAATTCAGATGCGATGAGTTTTTCGTCATTTTGGCTTGAATAAGAATCAAAGACGAGGACTGCTTCATTTCTTACTTGCGGAAATTATGCACTTTTGAATCAATTTTTGAGAATTTTCTTGGTCACTTTTCCTGGAGAATACTTGCCCTACTGTGAAAAACTTTTTTTCCTTATTATATATGTCCAGTAATTGGAATTGTGTTTTCGTTGGTTATCTGGATTTTATTTCCCTGGGGAGAAGGTGTATTAGATATAAATTATGCATTTATATTTTTCACTAGTTATTACCCGCGGCTTCGCCCGCCCGCGCCATCTGTTGAGGGGAATTACAAAGCAAAAGCAGATAATTTTAAATGAAAACCCCAGAAAGTGGGGAAGGGCGGGGGGAGGCGTAGGCGGCTGATTTTTGGCAATAGAGCAGGTCCTTTATTGATAAGCCTGCCCTGAAAATTTCAAGTTGCTAGCTCAAATCGTCTAGGAGGAGATAGAATTACAGATAAATAAATAAATAAATACACGCAAGAGTTTTAGTATATAAGATGACGTCTATCATAGGGGAAATCAATCTCCATCTTCACTTATGCAGGCTTAAATTGTTCAGCTATGGGTCATTGTGAGCACTGACTGAATAAGTACCTCGATCTCCGTTTCTCCCTTTGTTTCGATCGTTCTGAAATATTGAAATTTAGCGATTGTTTTGCTTAATTTTATTCAATCTTCCATTGTGACAGGTATTAAATAGGAGCGATTAAATTATTGTTTTACACGGGCACATTGATAAGATATGGCATGTAATATATCAAACAATGATGTGTCATGAATGAATATAACGTCGAAATATTGATAGTAGAAATAGGATCAAAGGCACCTGGATTAGTGGAACCATTATGGTTCATTGGAACTTTCAATGCTAAGAAAACTTATGACATGTAATATATCAAACAACTTGGAATGATGTGTAATGAATGAATACAACGTAAAATTAATGATAATTCAAACTGGTTCAAAGGTATGTGGTTTATTGGTATCATTATGGTCCATTAGAAATTTTCAATTTTAGCATGGGCAGTTAAAACATAGTTCTGTGAATGGGACACCACGAATTTAATGGATTTTAATCAAGAACGGTAATGATATTAATGCGCTGCATGCATTCCTGTGGATTCCGGTCTGAAGATAGTGTTGCTTCTCTCCTATGTATGAAGGTAGATCAAAAATTTCTCAGACTAATGTTCTTGGAAAAGAAAACTCTTATTGCTGATAACGAAAAACAAGTTATTATTTTTCGAAATATCTTCCCTGTGGTCCAAGGGTTCGGTCCAACTTTCGTAGATTTCCCAGAGACCATTTTTGCCAAGCTTGGTATGGACACCGCTGACAGCTGTGTTAACTTCCTGATCAGTTGCAAACTTCTTTCATGAAATTAGTTCCTTTACCGCAGGAAACAGCCAGAAATCACATGGCGCTAAGAACGGAAAGTAAGGGGGATGTTCCTGAGTTCAATGTTCATTTCGGCTATCGTTTCCTTCGTTATGTTGGCACTTGTGAAGAATGAATCCTTGCTTCGCAAGGTGAGATCTCTTTCGGCGAATGTGGCACATAAGATTGTTTTTGATGACTTGAGTATAGTATGCTTGCTGAATTAATAAAACAGTCTGTGCTGCAATTTTCCCAAGCCTAATGCAAATATTTAATGCGCATTTCTGCTCAGTTTTTCTATCTACTTCATACGTCTTCATTTTTACATTGAGACTCCATTCATACTCGTGCGTTGCTTTGCCTAGCAAACTAACAATGAATCATACGACAGCGCCGTTTGCTGTAATAGAAATAGCAAAGGACGGTGATTCGAACGATATATAAAAGATTGGTGGTAGAGCATTAGTCCGAGAAATTTTTGATCCACCTTCGTATATGGAAGCCGAGAACTTGTCAAGATAACGGCCTCTTCGTTCAAAAGAGAGACAGGCACGCACCTTTTGACAAGGGCGGCAATAATCCTATCCACATCATCAAAGTCGGGTCGTTCGGCCATCGTAATAGCAGACGAAGACAACAATATCAAATTTGTCGAGGCCGTATGAAGCTGCGCCGCTATACGAGTATATCCTGCCGAGCTGCGTCTCTCCGATGTATCGACTGCATCACAATTACTGCCGCGAACAATAGAGTGCGTGATCTTTTGAGTTTTTAACATGATAATGTTTTAAGGCTGGATAATATTTTAAGGCTGGATTCTACGAAAAACGTGATACAAAAACAGACACCAAAAAGCGTTACGGAAACAGTTTTGCGTTGTTGTTGCACATTTAAGCATTGTTGGCACCGGCTTAACCACACGCCGGAAATGAAAAGTCACTTGACCATTGTTGTCTGAGCAACGGTTTTTATTTAAATCTTTACTACAGAGATATTATGAAATATATTGAACTAGCTGATAACCCGGCGTCGCCCGGGACTTTATTTACCTTCTTGTTGGGTTGACCTGCCTCAGATTAAAATGATATCCATCTTCACCACCGGGGAATATTACTGAATATTTTAGACCCATCTTTCCTTCGAAGTTTCCATTGCCCTTGACGTAGTAGCTCTTATACCCTCCTGCTCTAGCCGAAGCTTCCGTTTTTCAGATGTTTCCGACGCCAGGAGGGCATTTTGTCTTTTAGCTGCAGAGTTTCTTTGACCAATACTCGTTTTTTCTCTTTCCTTTCCAAACGAAATATTATATTTCGCCAGTCGTCTGGACGTTTGTTAGGGAGCTCAAGGGAGAAACGTGTATCTCATTTGCCTCCTCGATAGATCTGCCCTATCTATATCGTTTGCTATAATCATTTTGTGCTTATTGTTAATAATTATTGGAAACGAACGTTCAATTATTGCATCAACATGAATGTATTATTGCATCATCACCACATCGGTTTCCAAAACATTCATATTCATATCCATTGTCACGGTCCGTTCAGAAACAACATAATACAAAATACTTTTATTCCACGAGAACGGCCGTAACATCAAAAATGAATGCTCTTAAACTCGGAGCAAATTGCAAATCGCAGGTGGGGAAGCCGCCACAAAGCAACCCTGTCGGGAAGACTTTCTCTCACCCGAGAAGAGAAAATGGTTCGATCGGGAAGTCCGAGAAAGAGAAGAGGAAGTAGACAAGACAGTTGCAATCTTGGAGCCTTGGAAGAAAGTAGGTCGTGGAAAAGAAAAAGGAGCTCTAGTCTTAGAACAAGATGTTCTGAGAAAAATTAATAATAGAGAATTCGAGAAACACGAATTTGGATTTGCAATCAGAAGGAATGAAATTGCTGATCCCAGCCAAATATGTGTATCCAACGAAATATTCTATTCGCCACTGAATTATCTTGTGCATTTTCAATTTACGCTGCGTGAACTTCATTCGGAGGTTCTATAAATTTATTAGCCAGATGTACGACTTATTATGGAATCTTTCCACTCGCACTTAACGCCTATTTCAGCGAGGATATAGGGGTAATGGAACCACCTGTGTCAGAAAAATTAGAGGAGGCACACCCGAGACTGAATTAATTCAATCAGGTGAGCTTTTGCGCTCAAGGAATTTATTTAATTAGCGTCCAAGTTGACTGTTTATTGGGATTTCTATAATATTTAAAGCGGAGAGCTATTGCACTCGTAAACGATATGCTCCACTTAAACTATTTGTGTATTAACTAATTTACAATAACTACAGGGTGATTCAGTCAATTTCTGACCATTTCAGTACAATGAAATATTGACTATTAATGTTTACAAACTTAGCATTTCAGTATGATGCTTTAGGCAGTTCGGAGTGTTTAGTCCCGTGGAAAAGCCTTGATGATATGCTCAATGTGACCACTACGAACGTTTTGAACTGCTCGCAGCCGAATGGTGAAGTTGTTCATAACTCTATCCAGGATTTCTGCATCCACAAGGGTGCAGCAGTCGACGATGCTTTGTCGCAGCTGGTCTAGGGTTCTTCGTGCTGTAGTGAACACACTGTCTTTAAGGAACCCCCAAAGATAAAAATCACATGGGTTTAGGTCAGATTTTTTGATAGGGGAATCGACCAACCTTGTGCGAACATTTTCGACAACTTCGGCCGTTCGAACACGAGCTTCGCTCCCGCCTTTTTTCTTGCCTTTAACACATCCAGTGGCACGAAATTGGTGGACAAAATCCATGATTCTATTAGACTGCTACACCGCAAGAGTCATTAACTCTGGTTTTTTGCCTAGTTCAATGACCACCTTAATTTACAAAACATGGTAATGGCCTAAGGTTTTGCTTTCAGTGTCTTAAATGAAGACTAATGAATCCTAGTGTACAGGGCCGTAGCCAGGATGTTATCTTGGAGGGGGGGGGGTCGATTTTCAAAAATTGCGGACCTTTTTTTCAAAAATTCCACTTAGTCGGACCTTTTTTCAAAAATTCCACTTAGTCGGACCTTTTTTCAAAAATTTCACTGAATCGGACCTTTTCCGTATTTGGGAGGCGGACCTTTTTCCATAATGGGTTGGTCGTCGACCCCCCTCGAACTCCCCCTGGCTACGGGCCTGGTGTATTGGAATAAACTCTTTTCCATTACAATAAATGTAATTTACTACTCGCTTTTTAATTCATAATTTATTATTTTGAAACATTTAGATCTTTTGATGCTTTTTGAAGTCTTTATTTTATTTAAAATGTATGCCCATGTTGCGTTTTTATGTGCTTTGAAGTGCTTAATTTATTTCTACAGATTCCTTCCTCTTTATAGTTAAGAATAATGTTCTGACCCAAAAAAGCGTTCGGGTGATGCAATAACATTACGGATGATGCAATAATTCTAATTTTTCGTCATACAAAATACACTCGTTTTATGATTTTAGATACTGCGAAAAGCTTTCACGTGACATGTTTGCGGTCACACATTCGATTGTAAGCACAGACGCGTGTAAGGAGACGCACCTTAAACGTGCCATGTTTGTGTTTACTGGACATATCGAGAGACTCGATACCAGTACTTATATTTCATACATCAGTTATTGTAAGCCCATATTCCGTATTACTGATGTACATGATTCTGTAGACTCGTCCATTGATAAAAAAATAAAAAGTTAAGTGTTATTCATTTGTATTATTCATTGACCATGTATGATAGGCTACCTCTTAAAGCAAAATTGAAAGTTTTTGTGTGTTGAACTCTCGCAGCTTCTCAGTTGCTATAGTGTTGCTTTTGTGTTAAGAGGATCATTGTGGTTGTGAACAGAAGTGGCTTATATCCTATACTCTTGTGTTTATGCATATACGAGGTCTGTTCAAAAAATACGTAGACTGACGTCATAAAACAAAATATACTTTATTCAGAAGTTACACATCTAGGTCCCCTTCAAAGTACTCTCCTCCCCGATGCACACACTTATCCCAACGGTGTTTCCACTTTTGGAAACAGTCCTGGAACGCTTCTTTTGTGATGTCCTTCAGCGCCTTCGTCGCATTTGCCTTTATGTCGGGAATCGTCTCAAATCTCCTTCCTTTCAAAGGTCTTTTGAGTTTGGGAAACAAGAAGAAGTCACAAGGAGCGAGGTCAGGTGAGTAGGGTGGGTGAGGAAGAACAGTGATCGAGTGTTTGGCCAAAAACTCTCGAGTTCTGAGGGCTGAATGGGCTGGAGCGTTGTCGTGATGAAACAACCAGTCACCTCTCGTCCACATTTCTGGCCTTTTCCACTCGTCCAGTGGCAGTTTTTCCGAGTTTAACACAAAAATTCACAGCAACTCTTTGCTCGTTCAAGTCACTCATTCTAAAAATCCGCCAAACGAAAATAAACACACTTCACAAACAACCGCGTAGCTAATCAACCAATACTGATATTTGCAATCAAAAAACTGCCTTGTAATCAGCGGATCTGTCAGAAGATGGCGACATCAAGCGATTTTGATTGGGACCAACAGGGCCCGCGCAATTCAAACAGTCTACGTATTTTTGAACAGACCTCGTATTCCTGATTAAACAAGTGTTTTTGTACTAAAACACCCACTGTGCATCATTTTCACGTAACCTTCAGTATTTGGTCCAGTAGCCACCTGCATCCAGAACCTTTCGTAGCCGTCTTGGAACCAATTCCACCAGCCTCTCAAAATAGACCAAATCATCCATCATACCGTCCCATGCTTCAACTGTCTTCTCCCAGAGCTCGTTCTGATTCCTAAGACCAGTAACATCTATTCGACGCTTTAACTCGCTCCAGGCGTTCTCAATTGGGTTTAAGTCTGGTGATCTGGCTGGCCATGCTAGACGTTCAAACTGCAGATGTTGATTAAACCATTCAGTGACAATGTTTGCAGTATAAATGAGAGAATTGTCGTCGATGAAGAGGACGATTTCATCCTGGTAGAATGCTCGGACCATTGGTTGCATTATGTCATTTAGTATATAAATATACTGAGCAGAAGTTAGAAAGCCTTGAATCCGATGAAGATGTCCAGCACCACCAGCACAAAACTATCCCAAACCAGGCACACTAAAACGTCCACTGCAAACGAAGTCGTTCATGAAGTCGTTCTCCTTTTCTCCTCCATATTTTCACCCGACCATTGTTTCTAAGTTGGATGCACATTTTGTCTGTAAATACTGCACTCCTCCAATCACAAGTAGTCTTCGGCAGGTGTTCCAGGGCAAATCCTACTCGTTTATTTTTATTGGTTTCAGTCAAAACTTCCTGTCTAGCAGACCAACAGTTGTGAATTTCCATCTCGTGCAATCGCCTTTCCGCTGTTCGTTCAAAAATGTTGAGCTGTGATTCTTGAACAATGTTCCGTGCACACTTTCGGGGATTCTGTTGGGAAAGAGTGGCCAAAGCTGCATCTTCTTCAGAAACTGTTTTTCGTTTTCTAGCACATCTTTGTTTGTCGTTTATGCAGTTGCCCTTCTCCAAAAACTTGTATATATTGGCAACCGTTTGTTTGTTGCAGCCAACTATAGAAGCAATTCGCCTGTTTGAAAAGAATCCTGTTTCCTTCAAGCCTGCAATTCTGCCTCGTTCTGCATCATTAAATCCTAACAAGCAAGAGCTTTCGGCATTTTGACTACATAGGATGAGATAGGATAATACCATGAGCACCATCGCCACATTAGTATGCTTTTAACATTTATAAACTACACTACATGATCAAAGGAGTTGGGACCCCCTGTCAACACCTGGGGTGTTTCTCCTGGACTGGACTGGGCCCGCTCATCAAGGTGGACGGAAACCTCAATGCTGATGGCTACAGGACCATTCTGGATAACGGGGCACTTCCAGCGCTGTGGGAACACTTCGGTGACGGGCCGTTCCTCTTCCAGCACGACAATGCGCCTTGCCACAAAGCAAGATCCATATCCGACTGGTTTGACGAGATGCGGGTTGAAGAACTGGATTGGCCCGCCCAGAGTCCTGATCTCAACCCCATCGAACATCTTTGGGACGAATTGGAACGACGTGTGAGATCCAGGATGGTTCGCTCTACATCTGTCCAGGAACTGACCACGACACTCCTCGAGGAATGGAGGTCAATACCTGTGGACACATACCGTAAACTTGTGGACAGTATGCCATGTAAGGTGGAGGCAGTGATAGCAGCTCGGGGTGGTCCTACACACTACTGATTGAAGCTTTTTGCGGCTTTACGGTAGAGCAACAGGTGTCCCAACTCCTTTGATCATGTAGTATATACTTTGTTTACCGTAAGCAAAAAAAAAACAACTTTGGTTAAATAACTAAGGTTATTCTATTGTATAGTGTTGTTAAAGAATTTTATTTTACATAAAACGACCGTTTCTCATGACATTAAACATAAAAAAATTATATAGTCAAATTACGGTAGAAATCTGATCACTCCAAATTTAATTTCTTCAATTAACTCTGCAAGTCAAAGGCAAATTCTGTTCCTTTGGGTGCAAACCTCCAAGTTAAATAGAAAACATCCAAAACTAGAGGAATTATATTTTTCCTTTAATTTCAGCTTTTAATTTTTTATTTTGTTATTAAAACAAAGATATACACTGTAACTTTCTTTTACTCGTTCTTTCGTTAATTCATTTTACGGAAATAACATTATATTGATTGTGCAGCGTAAGACTGTCTCGTTTTAAATTATTCTATTGTTGTTAGCGAAAAGAATAACGTGTCTATTATCCACTAATTTATATTTTAACGTAATGGCATGGAAGAAATAGAATGGTAATGGCTGAAAATAGGCATCGTCATAGCATTAAATGCATCGAAAAAACTGAAGACTTCCTCATATGCTTTGAGGAGAAGCCTTAGTGCGAACCCCGTATTGAGGCTGCTTACCTCAACTTAATTGTTAAGTTCGGTCTCACACCATAGTCGGTCCCGAACATCGAACAATGAACTCAACTGCTCCAACTGATTTGAGCGAGTACTCGATAATCTAACATACGCTGCCCCTGCTGACTGGCTAAATTTCATTGTCGGATATAGTACAATTACTTATAGTAAGAAATTTTACTTATAATCGGCTTTATTATTTATTAGTATTTATTTGTTTGTTGTATGTAACAACATTATCATGATTCATTGCTTCGGACTTCGGACTGCAGATTCGACACTATATTAATTACTATAGATTTCTCTTCTCTCAAGGTTTCTCACAAGTCCTTGCTGAATGATGAAAGCCTTGCTTTCGAAATGCATACAGGTTATATTTTTTCTTTTTATTTTCGTTGTGGTTTAAGAGGTTTTATTCATATTTAACTATCGAATATGTTGAAGAAAGTTTCGCCACATCGTGAATTAATAATATAATTTAAAGATATTCAAACGTGCTTTCAGAATGACTTTTCTTTAAGTAGACTTCCCCTTTAAATAAAGTTAATGCAAAGTTTTGGACTACATGAAAATTATCATAGCATCGCAGGAGAGTTATATATACCTTTCTAATTTAAAAATAAATCAACATTAAACATTAATTATGAAAATGAGAAAAAGAATAAACGACGTAAAAAGAATCATCATCAGGGAAGCTTCATATTCAAAACATTTCATCTAAGAATCTACTTTTGCTAGCAATGACAATCTTGTTATGAAGATACGTTCTGTTTTTCAGTCACTACAGTCACATATTATATGGAGCAAAATAAAACGAATTGATAGTGAATTTTGGAATGAATTCGTGAGGCATTTTCAGAATCTTAGACCGATCATTAAATTTTTGTTCCAAGAGTGAAATAACAAGAATCTATTTAGTTGCAGATAATATATTAACTATGAAAACTATTGAAAAAGGAAAAAATTATTTTGAATTATTTTATAATCGGCTGATTCAATACCCCAGTGAAATGCCAAATTATAAAATTAATAGTATAAGCAATTTTTTTATTTGTATTTTCTCTCAGTTTCTTGCAAAGTATATGTCGTACAAAATGCATCTAAATTTTTGCAATACTCCAGCACAAATGAATAAATGTTATTGCTCCTATACACCATTTCACAAACTGGTGGAGAAAAACGATATTGGCGAACGAAAGTCCTGCGCAACTGGAACTATTTAACCAGTCAAGTGAAATAATTGAATGCTTCCTTTCTCTCGAGGACAATGTCCCAACAAACGCGCCACTGAAGAACCAATAAAAAACCCATGAACAACGTCCATCGAAACTCTTTTTATAACAAATGAAGCGAGGCTCGCTCGTTCACTAAATTTAAAATTCTAAACACGTCAAAGTGATTCAAATTTTATTCGCAATTATTTAGTCTGTAAAAGTAAATTTAAAATTATAAATAGTTTTAATGTATATGCCTCTAAATGTACTGACTTTTTTTCTTAATGGTGTCTCAATTTTATTATAGTACTTCAATTTTCCTCCATTTTACTTCTTTCTCTTTAAATCTTTCATTTTCTCTGAAATGTTTTATTTGATATCTATATTTAAATCTCTTTTTCATCTCCAGTTTATACCTAAATGTTTCTTTTTTTCTTCTGATTTACTTCAATTTCCCTGCTTTCATCTTTTCACGTCTTATCTCGTTTCCTCAAATACCTTCTTCTTCTTAAGTTTCCGTTTTCTGGAATTATTTTTAGGCGTTCTCGTTCCAACCATAATGAGATTTAAATTTAAAACGTTAGCACTTTATAAAGTAGGATATTTAGTTCTCAATATTAGTTCACAGCGCTGAAGACTCATTCGAATTTTTCTTAAATTCCACAGCATTGCTTATTTATTAATTATAACTTTATCCTGAGGATCAATCGGATATCAAATTATAGGGTGTTGATAGTTACTAGTTCACTTTCAAAGTTTTAAATGTTAATTGCAAAAGTGTAAAACTCGATAATTCTTAAAGCGGAAATTATAAATAATCAGTTCCTTTTTGTTCTGGCATTAAGAATTACTTAAGATATCCTTTAAACTGAAACATGATAAAAACATTACTAACTATCGAATATATTTGAACATAAAAAGCCAAAAATGCCGTTATCATCATCACACACTTTCTATTTTGAAACACTCTTTTGTAACCATTGACGCAATAAGAAATGTCATTTACAAATAAACGTTGGAGCTCTGAAGTATTATCTACACGAACGCCAAGCTATTTTTTTCTTTTCTTAGGAAGCCTTAATACAATAGTCTGTTATCCTTTATTCAACGCATTATCATTTATTACATGTTAAACTTACAAAGGCCATTAATTCTAATTTCAAAAGTCTGAACTCCGAAATGTATGTAAAAATGGAATCAGACTAAATAATTCTTCCATGTAAGAGCTAATTACCCTTTCATCACTTACTGGTACTATAGATAAAATGACGATGAGAGAAGAAAAAACAAAGTTAATGGCATGAATTCAGAAGAAAGCTTCTTTATTTTTTCCGACTACTTTAACGGGCTTGAAGTTCGCACCTTTTGAACTTTTTCGGCGCCATCGCATATGCAGGATCCGGTATCAAGTCCGTGCAATTAAGGGGTGCTAGTTTCCATTAGCGTTTGCTTCCAGTTCGTCAAGTATCATTTCGCAGAACTACAATCACCACGTGAACAATCTCATCTCGGCGGAGTTTCTTCCGAAATGCTAGTCGCCAGGCTTCGACGTGAATGTCGAGAGTGCTTTTCAGTGAACCCTCGAAGAGCCTATTGATCAACAACGGCTCTCTCCACTGTAATTGCCCCATCTAAACGAAAGAAGTTCTCCTCTCTTTGACAATTACTATTGAAAAGATACTTGATTATTTTAAAACATTTTAAAACAAATTCGAATGCATTTTTTTCCATTTTAAAATTGACTCTTTGAAGAAAATTTTATTTAATCATGTAAACTTGATTATTTCATGTTGACGCCATCAAAAAGTTTATAATTTATAATTTTACTAAGGGCGTATGAAATTGCCTTAATCAAGCGGGAAACGACATAACACAATTATCCGTCGAAAACGGCAAATGAGAAAAGAATGAAAATAATCCAAAGAATAGCTTAACAATTTTAATTGCTTTAAAATGCCGAATAGGTTTATTGTGAAATCTTCACCAAGAAACATAGATAGCACCACTGTAGTGTTTTAGAGCTGCAAAATGAATCTGCGTTCAAGTGATGAGAGTAACAGAATGCTTTTGTTAAATCATCTTACATAGCTGATTTGAATCAAGAATATTTCTATAGCTGTGGAAGGCGACAGGAATAGAGAAATTCATCGTCGCATAAGTGGGGGAGAGTTGCATAAAGTGGAACGCGTTACAAATTAGGACAAACTGATTTTAAAAAAATTAAACAATTCTTCGTGTCACTTGTTGTTAGGTTTCAGCCATTGTGTTATCGTCGAAGGCGAAGCTGCAGCCGATTTTCCACAAAACATCCGGTAAATTATATTCGTTTTTAAAGGGGAAGTCCAGCCAAATATGAATTGTGTCTAAAATTTAGCAATCTTAAAGGGTATATGAAAGGTTGTCACGGAAATCGAAACCAGGTTCGATTCCCGGCGACACTGACTGCTTTTACCGCTCTCGCATATTCACCCGTTCGAAGGCGGGGGAGGAGCGGGGCAGACAGTGTCGTCATACCAAACAACACGCCAGAACCAATGATGTCGCAGGGAAGCTTCGTGACAGAGCTTCGAAGCTTTCTTGGCGGGAGGTTTGGAGAGAGAAGAGGGGAGCGACCCGGACGACGGAACGGAGAGGAGTCCGAAAGAGCAGCTCCGATTCCAAGGGAAAAGGACTCTTCGTCGTCGCGAGGCAGGGTCTGGAACGTGCGGAGCCACAGCTGGATGGACGCAACGGAACGCCGGGCGACAGCTTGAGACGCCGACACGAGCGGGGTTCGGCGGAGAAGCTCCGCAGGCGGCGGTTTTATCATGCAGAAGTTCCTGCGGGAGCGGTGTTCCAGCCCGCACGAGACGGAGTGAAATCTTTCAGAGGAGTTCCCTGGGAAGAACGCCCTCCGTACCGGGAGCTTGCTTTGTAAGTACTCTGACTTTAGCAAATTGTGACCCCAGTGCTTTGTCGCCCGTGCTGAGCGACTTCTTCCGTCGAGAGTTCGACGGGCGGACGACGGTGCGAGGCCGCTTTCCCGGAGGATTGAGTGCCTATCTCTCTTCTCAATACGGCTTCGCATATGTAGCTGGTGGAATGTAAAAGTTCGTTACGGAACTTTACGCTCTCCTTAGTGTGGAAAGTGCCAGAGTGTTTGTGGCTAAGGTTTTGGCGGGAGGCGTAGCCAGTTTATTTATTCGCTTCCGTTGTTAACCGTTCTGTTTGCCCTTTCTGTGTGCTACCCGCCAAGGCAAAACTGATGTATGTATCGATTTGTGTAGTGTGTACCCGATAAGACATTCTCCTTGATAGGACTCGTAAAGCCTCGGTAATTTTACTAATTTCCGTGGTGGTCTCTGACTTTATTATCTTGTTACGTAACCGTGCTTTACGGAATTGTTCATGTTCCTGATAAGACTGTTTTGAACTTTATTTTCTTCGGTGATAGGCTGGTTTTACAAGTCTTTAATTTATTTATAGTTATTGTGTTTGTGCTTATTTCCAGCCTTGATATTTGAGCTTTATCATGTATTCTGATTTTTGCTCAGGTAGAATCCTTCTTAGAGACCATAATAATTGCTAAATGTGAATTTAGTCATATGAGATATGGTTAATCTAAATTATCTATCTAGTCTTACCATTGTAGTCTAGTTGATATAAGGTACAATTTTGTATATTGTAAGATTTTGTAGAGAATAAGATTTGTGGCCATTATTCATAATTCTTCTTACGATAAGCATTTAAGTAAGGAGTAAATTTATTTTAACCGTAGGGTTAAGAAAGGTTACTGTGTATCTTTGTAATGAACGGTCAAGCCGGTTGATGAATGTATGATTATGCTAATTAATGTTACTCACTTGAATTAATTGTAATTAGGCAAACTTAAGTGGCGTAATTATTTTACTTTGTAAGGTCTTTTTGCTTACTGTAGTTACCGGTTTGCAACTTTATTTATCTTTTGTTTTTGTGTATGCTTATTTAAGGTTTACAATTTATGTCTGATAACCTTCATCTTGAGCTGGGTTTTAGCTCTTTGGTCTTATCCTTTGACCATTTTTATTATTTCACACTATTTTGATTTGAATTGTGCTTATATTAAAGTTTTATTTATTTAACCTTACCCTGTTATACGTGCTTGCTTAATTTCCACTGCGTATCTCAATTTACTCTGCATTTACACGTTACAAAGGTATAATTTGTTTCGCTAATAGATCGATAGCAATATCTAAAAATTAGAAATCATTAGGTACTCTTTGATGTACGCGTGGAGGCTAGTAGACGCGTTCAACAGGATTCGCTAAGCGGCCTGATCACCAGTGCGTGTTTTCCCTATTGCAGCTGTGCTGATGAAATGCTGCATAAAACTGTACACGATGGACAAAAAAGTTTGATACAACTCATGAAGATAATATAGATAAAACAAGCGGCTATTGTTAATCGTAGTTCTACTAATAATAAGCCCTAAATTTGGCCGTTTGATGATGTAACAATGTATACACCTTTTGTTCGCAGGCCTTCCCTTTAGGAGGTGTTGAACCGACCCGGTGCCTGTACATCTTATGCGAAGGTCTTACTATCACCAACAAAAGCCAACACAATCATTTTTTATAATTTTTCTTTGTCTGCATTTTTGTGTATTACCTGATCACGCGAAAACTACTACACGAAAATTAACGCGGTTTTCACAGTTGTATTGTTTTAGGTGTAACTTAGAAAATGGCATATGATTTATCGTGATACGCCGTCCAGAAGCCAAGTTCTAGGATAAACTCTGTTAAGCTGATAACACTGGGCAACAATGAAATTGCTTCTTAAGTGAAAGTTCCCAATCTTGAATGAATTTAACGTGCTGAACACGAATATCACATTGAAAAAAGTTGATTTGCTCTTGTTGCAGAGATATTGACGTATTGTCCTTTGATAGTAGCTTCTTTTAAAGGAAAACTCCACTCAAAAAATCGATATCATTTTTTTTTTTTTTGCAGAATATCATTATTTGAAACAAATAAAATATAACTGTAGCAATAGAGAAATTTTAAACCCATTATTTCATTATGAAAATCGCGTTTAAAGTGTGAAAACTACTTCCGGTCTTCACCCTCGCGCTCCATTTTGTATCAGCCATTGTTATTTATTTACTCTGTGGTATCAGCTGACTGCCTCCGATCGACGTCACGGCGGAGTAGGCTACAGTATCATAAACATTAGAAAGAAGCTCTTCCATAGCAATCCCTAATTAAATTAAATCATACCTTCCAATTGTCCCGTGTATGGATGTATCAACCGAGGTACTGATAAAAGTTTATCTTTTCATAAGTTTCCTAAGTCGAAATTAATAAGAAACGAGTGGATGAACTTTTGCCGGAGAGAAAATTGGCGCCCTTCAGCGTACTCACGTATTTGCTCTGCTCATTTCGAAACCTCATTATTCACTATCGATCCGATATTTTAAAATCTTTGAATGTGAAGCGAATAAAATACTTAAAGCAGGATGCTGTCCCTACTCTTCGACGGCCAAATATATTTGGATTGATCAAGGAGCTATCTCAACGATTAGCTCCTTTGAAGCTCTGGAAAAGCCAGGTAATAAAGAATAAAATATAGGGTAAAAGGTCAGAATAGCATACATTTCCCAACTGTTTTGTCCAGGCCAGCTACCTTCATTTTTAGAATTATTATTACTGTATCTGCTCCACGTAGTAAATAATTCAATTCCACCAATTTTTGTGTAATTCACGCGAGAAATAAATAGCTTCGTGCCGCCGCGATCTGATAACTTCCCGCCGCCATCTGATAACTTTCCAGCCGCCGTGGCCCCTGATGACGGCCAGCCGACTCGGGAAATTGCGGAACGCTGTTCAGAACTTTTTTACTTCCTAAAATCGCATGATTTGCTATCATATATTCTCCCACTATTTGCTATCATATATTCTTCACATTTGGCTGCAAACCGATCTAGTGAATGCTGAAGGATAGTGCGAGAAGACCCAAGGAGGACAAGGTCGTCAGCAAACAGCAACCTCTCCACCAAGCAGTCACCCACACAAACACGCTCATCGCCTCGGCTGTCCCTGTCTATCCAATCCAGAAAGATAATGAACCAGAGGGGGCACAGTACGCACCCTTGGCAGAGTCCAACACTCACTATGAACGTTTTGACTTAATGCCATTTATTTGGACACACATCTCAGGGCTTTCGTACAGACACATGACAGCAACCAGTAATTACCCATTCACTCCATACATTACATGATCAAAGGAGTTCGGACACCTGTTGCTCTACCGTAAAGCCACAAAAAGCTTCAATCAGTAGTGTGTAGGACCACCCCAAGCTGCTATCACTGCCTCCACCCTACATGGCATACTGTCCACAAGTTTACGGTATGTGTCCACAGGTATTGATCTCCATTCCTCGAGGAGTGTCGTGGTCAGTTCCTGGACAGATGTAGGGCGAACCATCCTGGATCTCACACGTCATTCCAATCCAGTTCTTCAACCCGCATCTCGTCAAACCAGTCGGATATGGATCTTGCTTTGTGAAAAGGCGCATTGTCGTGCTGGAAGAGGAACGGCCCGTCACCAAAGTGTTCCCACAGCGCTGAAAGTGCCCCGTTGTCTAGAATGGTCCTGTAGCCATCTGCATTGAGGTTTCCGTCCACCTTGATGAGCGGGCCCAGTCCAGTTCAGGAGAAACACCCCAGGTGTTCACAGGGGTGTCCCAACTCCTTTGATCATGTACACTCTTGCAACATTTGCCAGAGCTTCTCCCGAGGAACACTGTCATATGGTTTTTCGAGGTCCACAAAGCAAACGTAGACATCTTTTTCATACTCCCAGGATATCTCAAAGATTTGCCTTAGAGCAAAGATGTGATCCGTTGTGCTTCAGCCAGGTCGGAAACCATACTGCTCCCCCGACAGTTTGGAGTCGACTTTTTCCCGACTTCTCTTCTCCAGACACATAGCGTACAATTTCCCAGGAATGCTGAGCAAAGAGATGCCTCTATAGTTGTCGCAATCTCTCTGATCTCCCTTTTTGAAAATAGGGATCACAATTCCTGTCTGCCATTGCATAGGGGCCTGGCCAGATATCCAAGCAACCTGACACTCGAGTTAGCCACAGGATCAGGGCCATACCCAGGGCGGGGGGACTGAGGGGACTGCAGCCCCCTCTGAAATTGGTCACCATGTCAACTAAATCTGTTACATGGGAGACCCCCTCTTCATAAGCAGGATATGGCCAGCTCCCCCTCAGCCCCCCCCCCCGAAGAAAATTTCTGGGTACGGTCCTGCACAGGATATCATCCTAATTTAAGGGCTTTAACATCGCGGATCGGATTTCATCATCACCTGCAGCTTTGCCCGTCTTCAGGTACTTAATTGCCCTTTGACTTCTGCTTCGGTGATACTACCGTAATTATTCTCCGCTCCAAGGTGCACCTCATGTGCCTCAGTTTTTGCTATCACTAGATTAAGAAGAGATGAAAAATATTCCTTCCACTTATGCAATACACTCTCCTCCGGTTTCAGAAGCCTCCCATCTGAACTCTTAATAGTTTGTGATGAAAGAGACTTCTTTCCACGGAGGCGGCGCACGAATACCTTGTTTGCCGAACCATAGTCTGCTTCCAATTTCTCTCCGAATTTCTCCCAGACCTTGGCTTTAGCTGTTGATACTGTCTTTGCTGCTGCTTTTCGCGCCTCAGTGTACCGCACTCGACTCGAAGGTGACTTATTTGCAAGCCATATCAAATAGGCTTCTGTCTTTGTCTTGACAAATACTTGGACTTCACCGTTTCACAACCATGCAGTCCTTTTCTCACCGCCCTGCGCCACACTCAGCCGCTTATGATCACAGCACAATGCAGCCGAAGTAATCACAGCAGTTTTAAACAACTGCCACTCCTCTTCAACAGTACCACAATCACTGAGTAGTTCTTTGAAACTTGAAGATATGTTATCTGCAAATGTCTTCCTCGCAGCTCTATCTTCCAATGCCTCCCGTTTGATGCGCCAAGTCTGTCTGAACCTAATATTTCGCTTGGTTGGCATGGATTCAGAGAACCGCAAAGTGCAGACAACAAGGTGGTGATCAGTTGATAGTTCTGCCCCTCTTGTCACACGAGTATCCAACATTGATCGGAATAAGTCAGCTGATACAAAATCAATCAGTGACTTCTGGTCCATTGCATCCCTGTACCATGTATTTTTATGGACATCCCTGTGCTGGAAGTAGGTGTTCGAGATGGAAAGTCCATTGTTACAACAGAGATCCAACAAGCACCTCCCATTCGCATTTAAACTGGGGTCACCATTCCTCCCAATACGCCTTTCCAGGTTTGGTCATCAGCCCCTACATGTGCATTGAAGTCACCCAACAGGATGACAGAATCTGCACTCCCTCTCCCTCTCCTACTAAGAGTAGCAACATCATCTAGAAATAGTGGATACTCTGTGACTGAGCATATTCGGAGCATATGCAACGAAGAGAGAGAGAGAGAGAGAGAGTCACTAAAGTGCAACGAACTTCACTACACATGATAGCCTAATCTGAAGCCTCAGGAAACACAGTCTTCCACCTAAGGGGGTTCAATCTGCAACATAATCTGCCAGCCGGGGACTTGTTAGTATCCCCACTCCCGTCTGGGCAGTCATGTTAGGGTCGACACCTGACTAGAAGAGCTTCAACCCTCCTTCTAAGTCCATAGTACCAGAACCCGGACGTTTCGTAGAGGTAAAACCTATGATATCCAGTCAATATCGTTTGGCTTCCTCCACTAACTCGGATTCCTTTCCTGTCATGGAGAATACATTCCAAGTGCCGATTGACAGCACCCGATCCCGTTGGGGCTTTACCCGTTTCTCCTCCTGGGTAAAGGCATGCGCTCCTCCCGACCATTTCCCCAAGCGCATAGCGGGTGTACTGGTGGGGCTTCTCGGAGGCATTGCTCCGGGAGACTGTCGACTATTTTTCGAACGAGAGCCTCTGCCTAACTCCCGAACGCGGGTGACTTTAACCTGCGCCACACCCGATGCAGTATGAATTCTCTCATTCGTCGACATCATGAGATATATGTTTGTTTGAATACTCTTCGTCTCACTTCTCAACCATGACCTTTCTGGTAAAGGTGGCCCTAAAGTAGCAGTGCTACAATCAACATAGCTCACAGAATCCCTGAAGCAGCCAAGCCCCTTATCGTTTTGTTTATTTTTGAATGCAACTGAACTTCAACTCATTCTATCGGCGATATCTTTCTGAACGTTCACGATGTTTGCTTCGGCTTTTTATAAGAGTGGCTCTATACATTTGGTTAATAAATTATGGAAAGGACATTTTGTTAACGCTTGTGCATGCGCAGTTAAATATTATTTAGTAAAAAATGCACACATATTTCATCAAATATTTAATATTTCAATATTCTGATTTTGTCTCTATTGTAGTTTGACAAGTTTCCTGAAAATGGCACTGCATTGGGTTGAAAACCCTGCATGTTATAAACAAAAAACTTACGAAAAAATTTCGATTTTTTTTTTTTTTAAGAAACTTTATTTCTCCATGAATATACGTGCTCTCCACATACAAATGAACACAGATAAGTAGAAGAAGCCTGGTAATCATATTCTACAACTACAATGCATTTCAAGCATTATTTTTTACAGGGTGATTCCAAACATTATTTTTTTGTTCAATTTGTTGTTGGACCCCTATTTGCCTTCGGATCAAAACCTTCGCTGAAATATATGAGGTGTATCAAGCTCTTTACACTCCTGAAGTTTCAGGATAATTTGTCAAGTATTTTCTAGATATTCGACAAAACGTCTAAAATCAAAGGCTTTCATCACCTAAGTGTAAATTAAACATTTACACTTTATTTTTCACAACTTTTAAAGAACAAACTCATTACTTTTTACTTCGGTCTAGCATAAATCCGTCAAGTCACGCACTTTACGAAGCTGACACTAAAGTAACGCCAGAGTAATTAATTACTCATAAAAATAAAGATAATAAAAGTAAAATTTCATGCTATCATGAGAAAGATGCCTGAATACTATTTACTTATCCGTAATTATCTGAGCAATAAAATATTAAAATAAGTTGAGATATGCACAATGCAGTAACACACGTAACGGTATGTTATTTACGATTTGTGCAAAATTTATTAAAAGAATAATTCGTCAGTTAGAATTTGAACCGTTTTATTTAGAAAAATGTTATACAAATATAACACACGTATCGCTGGAATCTTCCAAGAATGGGGACAGAAGAAAGTGAGCGGAAATATTTTTCGCAGCATATAAAAAGCACCGAGGGGATTAATAAGCAAAGTTTCGTGAGCCAAGACTTGGTGAGAGGCGAGGATGCTTCGACGAGACCTAAAAGCGGGGCACGGCAGGAGGCTGAGAGCCCGTGCATTCGTGAAGAAGAGTCCCGCACGACTTCATCGTGGAGAGAAGTGGTTTTATCGCCCGCTGAGTAAACCGAATGCAGAACTCAATTTTCTTCCTCATGTAGAGTTACAGTATTGCAGTGAAACGCATTCAGTGTCTCTGTTTATATCGTGAACACTAAGTAGGCGTATTCTCGAGCGGACTATTTGGACTCCATTGGTCGCTCAAGAATTACAAATTTTCATAACCGGTATTTGCAATTAACTGCAAGACGTCAGAGAACCCTACCTGCCAGACAGCTGGGTTATTCTCACGAAAATGGTACAAATCATGTCCGCTACTTTTGAATTTTTTTCTGAAAATTTCAGAAATGCTACCAATTAAACATATTTTTTTATTTATTCTTCATTTAATTCTGTATAATCAGGTATTTATTGTTTTGACTTAAGTGATTTATAAAAGTCTTAATTTTTTTTATTTGAAGAACAAGTAGGACAAATCTTGATGTCCCAACTTCAAATCAAGAAGAGTTAAAATATTATTTAAGAAATTGCTTAAATACTACAACTATGTAAATTATCAATAACAATGCATCTCTTACATAAAAATAGTTTTAACAATAAATTTTATTAAATTGCTCCTTAGTAATGTCCCAACATTTTATGTATGAGGCCTGTGAGAAAAGTATCCGACCTAATTTTTTTGCGAAAACCTGATGGATTTGGATCGCGCGCTTGCATGAGCCGACCTTGAACCTTTGTACGTATGCGTGAATTTTTTCCCGCCTCTCAATAGCGTCAGTTGCTGGCAATCAGCATTAGAGGGAGGTAGTGTGTTGTGCTCTCGTCGGTTTTTGATTTGAAGGAAAATGACGGAACGACTGGAGCAGCGTTGCTGCATCAAATTTTGCCAGAAACTGGGCGACAGCCAGGTGGAAACCATCGGTCGTCACAGTGGAAGCATTCCTCGTCACCACGACCAAAGAAGGCCCGCTAAGTGCGCAGCAATGTGAAAGTGATGCTGACTGCTTTCTTTGACTCTCGCGGTGTGGTACACCACGAGTACGCACCACAGGGTCAAACAATCACCAAAGAGTACCACAGGGATGTCCTCCGTCGCCTACGTAATGCAGTGCGGCGCATGAGACCGCAGTTGTGGTCTACAGGCAATTGGCGCCTCAAAAAACAAACTTGATTCAGACTTTTTTGGCGAAAAACCAGACTCCCGTGGTACAACAGGCTCCTTACTCTCCTGACCTGGCCCCCTGCGACTTTTGGCTGTTCCCCAAACTCAAGAGGCCATTGAAAGGAACGCGATTTCAGACAAGAGAGGACATTATGGCTGCAACGACAGCCGAGCTAAACTCCATTCCGAAAGACGCTTTCCAGGAATGCTTCCAACAATGGCGGCACCGCTGGGAGCAGTGTGTGGAGTCCCAAGGAGACTACTTTGAGGGTGATTAGGTTTCCAATGCTCCAGGTGTGTAATTTTTTTTCCGGCCGAAAGTCGGATACTTTTCTCACAGGCCTTAGTCCACTATGTTACAGCCAATTCAAAAATAAAATAATAAATTAAATTAAACCTGGCAACAATTTTGAGATGAGTAAGTAGTACAACTTCCATGCTTAGTCATCGATTTTGGATTCCACAGTCAACAAGCAAGATAAGACTCATTCTTTTTTTCTAATACTTAATTTGAGGTTTTTAATGTCAACTATGTTACATTTAGATTAATGATTAAAAAAAAGTTTTTTTCCTGAAATTGCATATCAACTAGTAAATTTATTATTATTTTTTCATTTAATATTATTTTCCTTATTTTTACTTTTTTATTTTTATTAGAAAAAAATTTTTTAGACTTAATTGTCCACTCTGTTATTAGTCCACTCTGTTATTAGTCCACTCTGTTACATACTCTGGGACATATGTTTTTGCATGAAAAATGTGAATTTTTGTTTGTGTTTTGAGATGAAAGTTTTATGCTAGCCTAATGAAACAAAATCTTAATACAAACAGAATACCAAGGAATAAAAAACTATTCCTCTGCTTCGTCCACTCTGAATATTTATTCAACTGCTTCATCAGATGAATCCATTGGTGTATCTGATAATTGCCTATAAAGAAGTGAATGCTAAAAGCGTGAAAGCCTGCATATACATGCTTTTTGAATTTAAAGCTGGTGGTGCTAGAAAGTTAACGTACCATGTGTCTCAAAAGTCGCGTGCCATATGATAAGTTTATGAATGTTGGCTTCAGGTTCACATGGTTTCGCAAGCTTATCGTTTATGTTCAAAATGTGCACCATGCACTCGAAGACAATGTCTTATACGATCCAAATTTTCTTCTGTCACGCGTAAAAGTGTAGCTGGTGGGCATGGGAATATCAGGGTGCCAGCGATGAAATTCGTCTGCAGCTTCTCGAGATATTCTGTGGTGATCTCCACAAAGAAGTATCAGCTCTACACGTTATTTCGGTGCCAGCGTTATTCCTCTACTTCACTATTTCACCTACAAAATCAAAGCAACCTATTAATCCATTTGGCACGCTACTTTTCAGACACACGTTCTAAATGTTGTCATGGCTCAAAGTGACATTGAAGAAAATGACGAAGTTAAAGTGACTAGCTTAAGGACAACAAATAACGAACGAAAATTATTTAAAACGAAAAAGAAGCAATTCACCGATTCAGCTTACAAAGCGATTATCTTCGAATAACTATCTAGAGAGATCGTGAAACCCGTTATAATTCCACAAACATCAAGGAAAAGGGCCTGTATGGCAGTGGTGGAGTTATGGTTTGGGGAGGCATCATGCTAAATGGACCCACAGAGCTACAGATCTTTGACAGAAGTACCGTTAATGCTCGGAGATACATAGAAAAAATACTGGAAGGTCATATTTTCAGGTGAAGGTTTTCATAGGTAATCTGAATCCAGATTTTATTCTCTTAGACAATAAGGCACGTCCCCACAGAGCTCTGCTGGTGGAGGACTTTCTGCAAAGTGATGATATCCAACGCATAGAGTGGCCAAGAAGATCTCCGGAAGTGAAACCGTTTGAGTATGCGTGGGATGCACTAGGTAGACGAATTGGTCCCGTTAGCCTCCATCAATAACCATCGCAGAACTGCTCTTCGCCAAGAGTGGGATTTTTACCAACCGAGCATAGATTGCAGGTGTACGGCTTCTGTGATCGCTAGGGGTGACCATACCTCATGTTATCACCATTTCCGTCATTTTAGTTCGTATTAAAACCATGTTCTTTTCATTTTTATGAAATAAAACATGTTTATTTAAACGGTGTTGTCTTTTTTTTTTTGACTTGCAATTCGGCGTTGCACACACTTTCCATGTTTCACCTATTTCTAGAAGTTCGTTTATGAAATAAGTATACTGATATTGATTTTGCTTAACTTTTGGACACGAGTGTATAAATAAAATTCGACAAGGAAATTTTTTTCATCATTTTATAAGTGTACACCATTTTAAATTGAGATGATAATTAAGTTCAACCAAAGATTTTCTTTGATCTTCGGTTGCCACGCTAAGATAACGTTCTGCAAAATTACATTCTACCGAATTTGTTATTCAAAGTCAATTTTCTCCAAAATGCTAATGCCATTTTTAAAAAAGAAAAAACAATTACACTTAACTTTTGCTTATTAAATTACCTCTATAAAAGTGTCTACAACAACATAAATCTAATCTTTTCGATCCTGTTAAAAGATACGCAATTCCTGCTGGTTAAAGTTTTCAAATTATCAAAAGAGGAAATAATATTTGATAATGAGAACGAAATGCCATTTGCCTAGGTTATTTCTTAGCCTATTAATATATAATGTTTAAAATATTCCTGGCTTTCATGTTATTTAGCAGGAATTCAAAGTGCAGTCGCAAACTATTCTTTACTTTTCCATGTTATAAAATATGCATGGAAGCTAGCAAGTCTCTTTCTCTTCTTAAAAGGTTGATTCCCTTAAAAATTCATTTTCAAAAATGAAGAAATGTTTGGTTTGATTACCATACAAATTACTATAATAATAATAAACCAATAAAGTGCTTCACTTCATGGATGCACTTTATTTTATTGGCATCTTTTTGAGAAAATTCTCTCGTAGGAAAATATATTTCGACATGAATTAAGGAATTTAAAATGTTAATTCTTTTAAATTTGCAAAACATTTTGAAGATTTTAAAATTAATTAGGCGAATAAACATGAAATTAATTTAACTTTTATTTCACAAATTCCTATGAAAACAATAAACTGAGAATTTAAAAGATTTAAAATTTAGAACATAAAAGCTTTTTGAAAATAAAGTAGCAAAATACAATTCAGATCTTTGGTAATTGGTTAAAAATGGATCTAAAACTAGGTCATCATTTTTTAAAACATTCCATTATATAAAATAAATACGATGCTTTTAGAAGGAAATAAAACCAATTATACAATATAAAATTCTATTTTGCCTATTATTTTTTTTTACATATTGGGATTAAATAAAGAAAGGCGAAATGCGCAATATTCTCTTTTTTTTTGAAATTTGCAGATAATAAATATGGGATTACTTTTAAAATATAATTTATAGAGGATCAATCTTATACTTGATTATATTATTGTCTATAGATTCATTCCATAACATTTGGAGGGCGATTTCCTGCGTTTCAAAACTGAATTTTTCAAATGATCTATTCCCAAAATTTTATTGGCATTTTTTAAAGGGCCTTGGGAGTTTAGTCATACAAAACAGCGAATCATAAAGATTATAATCAATATCTTTAATCTATATATCGCTTTCTTCAGAATAAAATTGTCTATTTAGATATCTACATATATCCCTTTCAAATTTTCTTCCTGTGATAGGTAAAAATTTGGGATTTTTTTTTTTTTTTTTAGAAAAGCCTTGTTGATTTTCTATTAGAAACAGACGACACAAAAATGGAGGCAATAATGAGACCAATGACAATAATGGTTGCTCGGATAACATTGTGCTCACATTTTCCTCCCCGTCTACTTAGTTGGCACGGATCCAATTCGTCTGAGTCTCTCATAAATCGGAAAGGAGCTTTAGAAATATCTACCGGATACGAAACTCAGCACAAGTCACCAAATGGCCACATTATTATTATTTCGATTTCAACGCTTTATTAAACTTGGGCACGCGCGCACTGAACGCTGATCCCCCTTTCCTTTTCATATTTCACCAATCACCATCCATTGTCATTCTCCTTCAAGCGAGTACAGATAAAACAAACACCAGCCAACAAACAAAAGTTAAACAGTTTTTCATTGTCACACATAATTCACCTCAACACAAATCAATGACGAAATCTAAATGGTCGCTAGTTCATAGATTGGAAAATCATTGGCTACATCACGCATGTTGTTTGAAATTTTTTTTTACTGCTTCTAAATTTCGTTTTCTGCGTTTCTTGAATAATTAAATCACATCTACTTGAAAATCAATAGCATAGATAATTGCAAAAGTAGTAACACAGAAATGTCATTGTCAATATGTCAAAATAATAGCTACATACAAATCAATGATAAGAGTGTTTACGGTTAAACCATTTTTTTTTAAAAACAGCAAACAATACCATACCATTCTTTTTTGATGTTACAAATAAAAACATTTGAAAACAGTTTCTTTCTAAATTACTTTGATCTTGATATCAACTGCACGGAATAAAAGCATGCACATCAAAGATTTGCTGGGTTTATAGCAGAGGTTTAGCTAATTCGTATTGTATTAAAAGAGTAGCGATCCTAATAATACCTTCTCTCCTTATAAACCATTCTTCAATTTAACTACACAGGCATCTAATCCATTAGCGTATCGAATTTCCATTCTTATTCGGAGCAGTAATTCAATTATCGAATGTTTTCCCTGCTTTCAAATCTGCTAACTTTGTAAGGAGATAAACTGCAAAATCAATCAAGTAAGTCCACATCTTACAACTGTATATTAAATACTATTACTCGACATAAAATTTTTCATTCGAATATGACAAGAAAAATGTCAATTGACTGTTTTTTTTTAGCGTCTGATTTTGGGAACAAAGGAGGAATGGCAGTAGGGCAGGCTTTCTTTTATCAGTTGTAGGCTGTGATTTAGTATAATTTGCCATTTAGTACTTAATTCAAAAGAAGGTTGAGCAAAATTTTTGGTGGAACTATTGTGTGGTGCTTCTTTTATGAAAATGTTTTGTTCATTTGTTTCTTTATTGATAATTACTGTATTCTGCCAATTTGGTTTGTGGTTGTTAGAGATACAATATGCAATTAACGTAATTTATTATTCATATCTTTGTTTCTAAGAGCTATTCATGTATTTTTAATCTGATTATTAACTGACGTTTAGTTTGGTTTTTGTAACTATATTTACGGGATGTAGTATAATTTATTATTTACGTTCCAATTATTTGATAATTTTTTCAAAGTTTACTGAAACAGGTATTGGATGGGAACGTTTTATTAATGTTGAATACAGACAAAAATAATTAGAAAAATTTAACAATATCAAAATTATGCAAAAAATTAAAAATGGTCTTGTTGTAGTGCATATAGTTTTTTTTGTAAATTATTTTTAATTTTTTGCATAATTTGATATTGTTAAATTTTTATAATTATTTTTGTCTGTATTAAAATTTGTGGATGAAAAAAGATGGAATGCTTTATTATTGGTGATTGTGTCACTGATTTGCGCTAATTACTGCTGGTCAGTAACCAGGCTACTCTTTGAGGAACAATATTATGAAGACATAAGAATTCATGACTGTATAATTGAAAATTTCATTTTTACTATTGCAGAATAGTAAGAATGTGTTAATTGTAAATAATTTTAACAAGAAGAACCAACCGGGCATTTTCATTGTCATTGTCATCATTAGCACATAAGATTACTTATGGAACAAGTGATTTCTCTTTCGGAACATATTTCTTCTGCAATATGTTTTCTCTTGGAATGTTAGGACTTTATTCTCGAATAATAGGAATAGGAATAATATTAAGAGGGGGGGGACGATTCCTGCATTGATAAAATTACTTTTTGCTAAGAGCGCTGTTGTTTGAGCCTAATATTGATGACGTTTTCATCGTCTGTTGTTAGGCCTGTAGTTTAGAAGGTGATGGGCCTACCCGCAGTCGTCGTTTCTATTCACCCCAAAGATATTCAGTGGGATTTATATCGAGGCTCTGTGCAACCAGTCCATTTATTCAATCCATCTCTCATCAAGCCATTGCTGCTCACACATGCTTTGTGAGAAAGAACATTCCCGTGTTGGTACAGAAATTGCCCAATTCCCAACTGTTGCCGCAATATTGCTAATAATATAATTGTCCAAAATGTTAAGTTAGCCAAATCCAATCGTGAAAATAAGCTCCATACTATGACACTGTGAAATTTCGATTTGATACGGAAATTGAAAACTCTAGTGCGTGGGAGACGCTTCCGACATCGCCAATGCAGTGCGAAGCGAGATTACCAGATTTGACAATGAAGCAGCTCATGGTATTCGTCATTTCCTCGTCAAATCAGCGAAAGGTTGATTGACTTGGAGATTACTTCGAACTAGCAAGCCAATTAAAATCAGGAAATGATTTTATCAAAAAATTGTTAACATGTCAGTATATTGGGTAATTGAGAACATGATGTCGCTGGAACACGGTTAGTCAGTACACATTCACGATTAGGCGCGTTCCATTACATAATCCTTTTGCAGGGTTCAAATTTCTTAAAAGCATTATGAGTGCTTCTACTGTCAATTGTAATGAATGAAGAGCCACCCCACCACCTGAAAGCGAATTTAAGAAATCGATAGGGAAATGCTCATCTTCTTGCTCACTACTTGAAGACAAAGAATCAGCACTTAATTATGTTTTATACTGTCCTTCCAATCGACTGTAAACAGAACTTCATGATTAATTTCATGCATATGTTCATTTTTTTGGAATAAAATAGCTTTATTACCAAACTCATGAATTCTGTCAGCGGGAAGATGTGCACCTAATACACTGTCTATCAGGTTTCCGTGCTTAATACAATCAGGTGGAATTTCACCAATGTCTGAATTCGCCAATTTTCCATCACCGAGGCCAAGAATCCATTAGTCATACTCGGGATTGGCTGCGTTTATCCTCATATTTGTAGTTAACTTTAAGAAACCAAATGCCAGTTAAAAAACTCGTAAACAGCAAAGAGCGACTTTGGATGAACAACCAAAACGAATGGGTTTATACTGCTTTTACAATGACGGTTTTACACATTGGTCTGTTGACAATTCTTTATATAACGTTATTGTTAGATTTGAATTTCAAGCACGATCTAGGGTGCGTTCACTTATTCGTTCGGAGTCATGCTCCGAGTCAATGTGATCACGTGATCAGAGTACCAGCGTCATGGCTCAGAGTCAACACAACGACGTAACAATCGAAGACTTTGATCGTTATAATCATTTGCGTGCAGTATTGCCAATTTAGCCTTTTTTTCATGCGCTTGTCTTTTGTTGGACATTTTTAATAAAAATTAAACAATGCACTTCAACCATCTACCATTCATTTAAAAGTCTTCAAAAACTCTCATCATTATTCATTGGTGAACTTGTTATTATTTATTATTTTATCTTCTCCATTTATAAATGAGTATAGAATCATTCAATAATAAATAAACATATTATACTACTTCGTAAATTAATGTATAATGCACAAAATATTGAAATGAGCTTTTAAATTGGACACATCCCTGCTAAATTAGCAACACTTCTTGTGAACGATTCAAGATATTTTTTCCCCACTTCGCAACCTCCGGAGGCATCAGAAACGCATGAGCAGTGCCCATGGCACTTTAGGTTATGGGGAACCTTTAATATTAAGTTATTTTTTATTAACAGGAATAAACAATAACATATTTTTTATTTTTTAACATTTTTATAAAAACAAAGTTCTGGTCATAATTGTAATTTTAATTTATTATCATAGAGACTAGGGTGGCCTCATGCGTAAAGATGAACTGAGATTGAGCATATAAAAATTAATAATTATGCTGAAAAAATTGTCTTGAATCAAATTTTCGATCAATTAAAGCTAAATTTTCGTTTGTATCGTGCCAAGCCTACAACAATGGAAGGCTAACCAATTATGGTAGGCTATGATCGTGCATTTTGGTAAGATAGAGGCGGCCATGTTGATAGTTAAACAACGTATGCGCCAGCTTGAAAAAATAAAGTCTTCTCTTGTTTGTGTGGTTGCCACGGCTCCTAACAAGCGCGCTCGCAAACGATATCTCATTGTAACAAAATTAATCATCGTTGAAGTCGCAATTTTGTTGGCACTCTTCATTGTTGCGTCGTCTTTCTCATTAATTTTTTTGACTCCGATGACTCCAGCTTGAAAGCAGGAGTTAAGGGAGTTAACCCGAGTCGCACTCCAAGCGAATAAAGAAACAAACTCCGAAAGACTCCAAGCGTACCCTTGATGTTGGAGGTCAAGGGAGTTAACTCCGAGCGAAGAAAGAAACGGAGACCAAATGACTCGGAGCAAATAAAGAAACGGAATCCGAATGGCTCAGAGTCACGGGAGTCACTCGTTGTGACTCCAAGTGAATAAGTGAACGCACCCCTAGAATACAATGGTCCGAAACCTCCATTGTTAATCCACTAATAACGAGTTTTGAGGACGGAGGGATGGAAAACGGAAGCAGACACTTCAACGATTAATGAAGAGTAAAAGTCCTTAATGTCTTCGTAAAGTGTTACTGCGCGTGCAGACTATTCTACTCAATATTATTACGGTACATGATTTTTTTTTATTTTTACTCTTCTCCCTTGTCTACAATATTTCCTCAGTAACCCATGTAACAGATACTATCGGCAAAGCACTTCGTGTATTTTCATATGTTTATTATGAAATATTTGTATAACAACACATTTGCCTGCAAAAAATAGTTGCCATGAATTTGTAAGTAATCCTCGTAGTTAATAACAAGTCAAAAAATATTTCCGTGATGCAAACAATTATATCAGTGCATAAATAACACTTAGTTGAACTATAAATATTCTTATTTAGGTAGCTGCTTATCATTATTTTACATTTGTACAATCATCCAATATAACAACAGTTTATAACATCCTTCCAAGACCGGCATTTAAGATATACCTAAGCTCACAAATTCTAACTTGAAAGCTTGAAATTAGGTACGGGATAGTAAATAAAGTACATTAAAATCACGTGAGATATTATAAAAATTATCTCCTTAGAGGTAGTGTTCCGTTTATGTCTTATCTACAATTTTAACTGTCAACCTTCTTATTAATTAGAAATGTTTATGCATTCAGTTATTAAGATGAGAAGTAAAACGGATAAATCTTGATACGAAAAGCATATTAGAAAAATTAGAGCTAATAGTGAATGATAAAAAATTAAAATAAAAAAGTCTTTTCAATTGTCTTCGGTATTTTCTGAACTCAATGTACGAAAGATAGAATTGATAATTAATATACAAGATTAATAATATTAATCATAAATATATGCTCACAATAATATTCACAATGTTGGTATAAAATCAGAAATACACATTTCAAATTACATATGAAAAAAAATAGTGAGCATTTCGTAGATTTTCAAACTTTTTGAAAAGTTAGTTTTAAAAAAAAGTTTAACTTCAAACTCGATGATTTTTCGGTTGTAAAGGAACAAGAGGGGGGAGGAAAATCAATAGATTTTTCAATTTTCCTGAACTGATTGCTTCTGTTGGTCATCTTCCCTATTTCTCCTCTGGGGGAGATTCTGATGCATTTTTGCCGTCAACGGGGGAAGAAAGGCCTTGACCAAAACGGTCCTTGTTCTTCTCAATTTTCTAACAAAAAACTCAAGGCAACGAATTGATCTAACAGACAAGAGTACCAATCCACAAAAACCTTCATTTTAAATCTTAGGCCTACCCTCTTCACCTAACACAAATGGCCCGTTTTTGTTTCATCGATACAAATGACGATACAAAGTACACGAGAAGTTTCCTCTTCAAATTTTATCGGGTAATTAATTTTCTTATGAATGAAATAAAACATCCGACTATCGAAAATGTCAACTGTGATTTCAGAATTTTATTGTGACAAGTTATCATGGAATCTTATAATATTTTAACCGGAGAGTGTAGAAAATTCTGCAATTCTGGTAGAAAAACAATCTAAAGTTTGCTTATATTAGTTTTATTTCTAATTTATTTATATTACAATAATTTTCTAGATATCTCGTTGCATCCAATGGCATAAAAAGGTAAAGCCTTATCTTTCGGGGGGGGGGGGGGGTATTTTTTTTCCCAATAAAGACATTAACGTCAAAGCTATATTAGTAATGTCATGCTCCAACTTAAAAAATAATTTTTAGTGAGGTACATTAAATTACACAAAAATTAAGGAAATATTTAGGATGACTACACCAAAATGCGCTAGATTTATCTTATTTCCAGTACCTTGATGAAGAAAACAAATAAAATTTTATTCATAAGTATTTATCCTGAGACTATAAAGTTATTTTAAATTACGTAAATTTCACGCGAGCCTTTCCGGTGGTGAACTTCAAGCTAATAGTATCTGCGTAAAGCACCACTTATATGCATAAAGTTGCAACCGCTTTCTGAAGCCACCTGAAAAGCCCATAAAGCCTGATGTATTGATTTCTTTGGGCTTCGTTCGAACGTTTTCCATCCATGCTTTTATCCCCTTGGCGTCCATGGCATTTTATTAAAAAAAACACGGAACTGTTTTTGCAACATAACAATTGACTTAAACTCTGCATACCAAACCACTGTTTGAGCTTTCTCTTGACAGAACGTCATTTTTTGCGTCTACTAACAGCAGCTTCATAGTGCTGGGTATTTTCAACTCCTACCTTACGCAATAGGAACTTTAATTACTGCCCTACACGACAGACTGAAAAAATTCTGCGGAACAGTTTCTAATTAGAAAATTCGTTCCTATCTATTATTACTGATGCGAGATAAATTTTGTATATGCTCTAATTTGTATAATCAGGTCATCGGAAAGTCAACAAGGGATAGCTCACCCTTCCTATTTGTTGGCTGCAACAGGTTTCAGATATCTCCATGTATTAAGAGGTAGAAAGGAAGTAACAGAGTTTTGACTCAAACTGCATACAAGTTCTGTTCAAAAAATAACCAATTTTTTATAATTTTTTTAAATTTAATATACAGGTTATTGGTCTTTGTCTCCTTCAAAGTAGTTCACTTCTCTATCCACACACTTGGTGTGCCCACTTTAGCGGAAAGCTTCTTTTGGAATATCCTTCAATGCCAGTGATGAATTTTTCTTAATGTCATCAATAGAGTCGAAATGACGTCCTTTCAGCACTGATTTTAATTTTGGAAACAAGAAAGTCGCAGGGAGCTAGGTCTGGGGAGTAGGGAGGCCGGGAGAGAACAGTCATCTAATTTTTAGGCACAAAATTGTCGAATTAAAAATGGGGGCATTGTCTTGATGAAGTAACCATGAGTTGTCAAGACACCTACAACACAATTGGCAAGACACAATAGTGGTCTCTTTGTGCCATTCCCAATTTCACGCAAAATTTCACGTTGCTCTCGTAAATCAGACATTGCAAAAATCGCCACCAACACTGAAAAACGTTCCGTTCAAATGGCAATAACTCGGAAACTAAACAACATGTGAAAATTTGTAAATAGTCCTTTAGGCGAAAGGATATGACAATTGCAGCGCTACCAAGCGCTCGTCGCTACGACGATCCATTGCCGCGTAATTAAAAAAAAGTTCGGTTATTTTTTGAACAGACCTCGTATACATTTGAAAATCCATTGCAAACATTACTTGTTGCAATAAAAATAACAAATAACTGGAGTTTCCGCATTTTCCAAAGAGAATAGCCGATAGCGCTGGGGCTTTCTGTTTCTCGAACCTGCTGGCTCGCGGGATCGAATTACTGTCTTTGTCCCAGGAACAAACAAAGTTAGTGGGATTGTGGAACTGTCTCAGCAATTAGTCATATGAAAAGAACGCAAAATGTTGAAGCGCTAGATAATTTAAAACAACATGCACTAAGGCTATCTTGCAGAACTAAAGTTATCATTTTTGAAACATTAAACTTCTTTTGTATTAAACCTGCTTTTCGTTTATTTTAAGGTTTATCTACTGTGTAAGTTTTATGAAGATAAAAAAACAAAATTTTCACGAAGAGTGGGTTATAAAACCTCCATATATGACTATGACCATATCGCCTTTAATACAGAAATAACATATATCAGTTTACAACCTTTTTTACTGAATAATTGCTAACATTAGAGCAGTAAAAATAAAATGACGAGTAGATAGAACTGAAAACGGGTTCCATTTGAGTAAATAAAAGTGATTATTTTTTTTTTCTGTGTGATACGTGTTTGACGCGATATCATCTATCTAAGCTCTTTCGATAAAACTCGGCATTTGAATTCTTATCCTGAATCGGCATTTTCGGCTTTAAAAACCTCTGTTGAGATTCGGTGTTGTCGAGCGTGTTTCGTTTTCACCTGAATGCCTAAATGGCTGAAGCCTAAATTAGACATAATTTATTCCATTTGCAAACGTTAAAAGCACTTTATCCGCCATTTCAAGTGTAAGTCGTTGTAATATCCTGTCTAACGCTCGAAATTCATCTAATCTTGTAGGAATACATTCCGACGCCCAAAACCAGATGGGATTCAGTCGGCTGCGATGCGAATCCATCGTTTAATTTTTCCAGGGACAAAGTTTAAATCAAAAGCTGTTATAAAAGTACTCTTATCTCTCTCTCTGCAAAGTTTAAAGAGGTCAAGATTTTCAACTGCTAAATGGGGAATGTTTGAAAATTTCATGGAGACTAATGCGAGATAAAAATTGAAAGCAAGTCACAACTTAAATGGTATCGCTGAAAATGTGACTAAAACGCTTTTCAAAAAAATATAAAAGGAATATATTTACACACATTTAAAAGAAATTTAAAATATTAAAATGTTAATTTAAACAAAAAATTGACTGAAATAAAATTTGATGAGTCGTCGCATCTTCTTTTTGAGAATCCACTTTTTTTTCACTGGCTTTTAGCGAGTGAGGAAAAACGAGAGAATAGTGAATTCTCGGTGCAATCTCCAATGCCGTGAATTGACCGATGGTGGTTTCTGAAGGAAAAGGTGCAACATGTGGATGTTTCACGAACGCACCCTAAAATTATTAAAAATAGCAAAAAAAATTTAATACTGAGATCTGACGGACACACGAGAAATGCAAATTTTCCAGCATTAAAATGCTAGTGAGTCAAAAGGCGCAATCCACTCTTATTCAATATGTATCAGCTGCTAAGTGCTCTACTGAAGCTTTCTATTCTCTCGATAAGTTTTGAGTCTCTGAACACGCATTACATTTCCGACGGTGACATGAAACTATTATCTTTGTACACATATTACGTGATATTTCTTTGTAAAATAAATTTTTGTTCTTTTTCTAACAAAAGAAAATTGTGACGGAAGCTTTATTTTGTAATTTTCGGAGAAAAAAGTAAGAACAATTTATCCTACTCCATCCTATTAACTGTTCTGTTTCTTAGCAGTTTAAACGCGATTTGCCCAGCAGAAAGTCACGCTTGTGGAAACTTGAAGAGGGTGTTTAATTAGAGGATAAAAATAAGTTTTAATTATTTTTAAATTAAAATTTTTTTATACTAGATCATATTTTTACCGGAAATGAATCAGTGCGGCAAATCTGAGGCAGTCAGACCCAAGTGAAGTACATTAAGAATTAATGAAGTACAGAGTTGAGTCAAACAAACGAGCAGAAATGTGAAGCTAATAACACCGTTTTCGCGGAAAAAAATAAAAGGTCTGCCTTCATTTATTCGTTAAAGTGAGATTAGTGGTTTCATAAATTAGGTGATTTTCAAGAATGAAGTGATCTGACTTCCCGATCTGAACCAAACTCTAGAGAGTACAGAAGGTTTTCCCAATAACATCCCAAAACAGAAAATCAAAAGCTAAAGATAGCAGCATTGATGCTGACAAAAGAAATGAATAACTTACAAAAACTCACTGAGTAAGCTGTTTGTGGATGTCATAAAGTGCAATCTGTAGGTTGTATAGTCCCCTGCAACACAATCTGCGCAAGTTTTCAGGGATCGCATCCCACTCTTCAACCAACACTGCTCCCGGCTCGTGTAGCGTTCATGGTGGTAGAATGCGACCAGCAATACGTCTCCCCGGAGCGTTCCATACATGTTCAATTGCATTATTGTCTGGTGGCAGGATTGGCCCTGCTTTCAGGCTTCTTCCAGTCGTGAATCACAGTCCAGGTAGAACCGGAACTCATCGGAAAACATGACGTGGCTCCATTGTGCTTCTGTCCATGATTTATGTTCGTTGCACTTTAATAAGCGTCCTCTCTGGTGGGCTGGGCTCAGGGTATACATCCACTGCATGGGGGTTGCCTATATACTGTTTGTTTGGATACAATTGTCTGTGTTGCTACTGCCAGCTTTCTGGCATGTTTGCTTGCCTTGATTCGTTGTTTACGTCTGGCCGTTAGCGCCAGATAGCGGTAATGCGTGGAGGTCCTCTGCTATAGCGTCGGGCGATATTTCCATCCTGCTGGAAACGACTCCTCCATGGTAAGAAAGGGCTTGGTGTGATATACTTAGTGACTAAATATTAGTAGATCCCGAGATAGCTATACCATATCTACAGAGAGTCTTCGGTGGTTGACATGTTTAGCGCGGGACACTTCCACTCTATAAAAAAGGCTATACACTTTCTATCACTCTACTTCTTGTTTTCTACTCTAAATGGACACGATGGGCCATAGCTAACAATTGAGACCCGATCACTGACATAATGTCGACATACAGGTCGTTTTGAGTGGTGCAAATGCACTGATCCAAATGCCACTACGTAAGCGTTAATTATTCTGACCGAAAGGATTTTACCATTTTAAATTTGGTGTGGGGTGTTATTGAAAGATGAGAAGATCTTTTGCACCCCTTTAATAACGTTAGTCCCGATCGGACAATCAAAACAAGTCAAACTTGAAAATTCCTTCATTTATGGACACAAGTGTATTTCAAAGTGTCACGCCTAAATGGTGACAAAAGACGTTCGCGGGTGTTCTACAGAAGATCGTCATCGGCGGCGTCATTCTCGTCTTCGGGAGAAGAAACCAATCAGGAGGCAGGTGTGGATGACGAGAAAATCGACGTCAGGTAAAAAATTTGAAAAATCAGTTGGTCGGAAATTTTAGAACAAGAAGGTCGGAGAAGGAAAAATAACAGTGGTAAAAATCATTTTGTGTCTACATCCGTCCTTTAAATGTTAGAAATTATTGGTCAAAGACAGCGTTTTACATGTCCCATAACTCAATAAGCATCGACAATCATACCTGAAATGAAAGAACCTCTAAACCACAAAGAAGAACTGAATATGAAATACATGTACGTGTACACTGAACGACCAATTTATTAGAGACACCTCTTCCGGAAAATGGATCTGCCTCCTAGTGACATCCAAACAATGGAACAGGCCGAAGAGGAGTGTAAAAGGGATGCATTGGATCACAAGTTGCAGTCAGCAGCAGAAGTGGACTGAATATGGGTAAAAACAAGGATTTGACCGACTTTGAACGAGGCATGATCGTTGGAGCTCGACGGGCGCAGTTGAGCATTTCGCAAACCGCGAACCTCCTCGGGTTTTCCCGTGCAACAGTGTCAAGGGTATTCCGTAAATGGCAGTTATGCCAAAAACAACCTCCAACAAACACAACTCCGGACGAAACAGGGCCGTGGATGAACGAGGCCAACGGCGACTGGCACGAATCATCCACAGCAATAGGACGGGAACAGCCCAACAAATTGCAGCGCAATTCAATGAGGGAGCATTCCACCCAGTTCGGAGCAGACGGTGCGGCGCACCTTGCACCGAACTGGGTTTAACAACAGGCGGCCAGTAAGGGTACGGTCGCTGTCACCACAAAATAGGAAAACGCGCCTACTATGGGCACACAGGAATCGCCACTGGACACTGGATGAGTGGAAGAAGGTCGCCTGGTCCGACGAATCGCAGTTCCTACTTCATCATGCGGAGGCAGACTGCGCATCTGGTTCAGACAGCACGAGGCCATGGACCCATCCTGTCATCAGACAACCGTCTGGGGTGTCTTCTCTTGGGACACACTGGGTCCTCTGATATCCGTAGACACATCCCTGAATGCGACACACTACCTGAGCATTGTTGCCGATCAGGTGCACCTGTTCATGATGACTCTGTTCCCTGGTGGTGACATACAATTTCAGAAGGACAATTCTCCCTGTCACCGTGCTCGAATGGTCTTGGACTGGTTCGAGGAACATGACGCGGACTTCCTCCTGCTTCAGTGGCCAGCTCGGTCGCCCGATCTCAACCCGATCGAGCATTTATGGGATGAAGTGGAGAGAACCATCCGACGCCTTTCCACACTACCGTCCAACCTGCACCAATTACAGGACGCTGTGATGTCAGCCTAGGCTGCTATTCCTCCGCAACGGTTTCAACACTTTGTTGAATCCATGCCAGTACGTATTTAGGCAGTTCTCGCCGCTAAAGGAGGCGCAATACGCTATTAGCGGGATGTCCCTGATAAATTGGTTGTTCAGTGTATGTTATTTCATATACTGCTATTCTTTGTGAAAGATTTTCCTTTCTTTTGAAGTTTTTCCATTTCACAATGAGTTTTGGTGAAATCATCGGGACGTCCACCCCCCCCCCCCGACGGTCATACTGATAAAAATTCTAATAAAAATTTTGGAAAATAAAGTAACTCAGGCTGCAAAGGATTAAATAAACTCTTCTAGGTGCTTTGTTTGATAAATATAACCATCTCACAAATTTAGTCTCAAGAATAAGTCTTGCGAACTTCTTTCTCTGAGATTTTGTCCCCTCCACCTAATCGATGCTTTCTTCACTTGTAAGCTCACCCTGATTACAAATCTCAATATGCGATCTCAAGATGACATGCATACAATCATTCGGTAGTCCATTTCCCCACACTCTTACCAGCAAGTCTGCTGTAATTAACTGAAAGCTTTCAAAAATCAGTCTTCATTTCAGGCACATCGGTCCTTAATGGTGTTACGTAAACATGTTCTTCGACAAATCACCAAAGAAAGAAATCATAAGGGGTTAGGTCCGGAGAACTACGGCCGCGGTAGGGAAGTTGATGCCATGGTCTTCCGCGGCCGATTACCGTCGCGTAGGGCAGTCAGGGAAACAACAATTCGGCGAGTATGATTAAAATCTGTAAATGTAACTGTTCTTCTTTCAGCCAATGTAAAATTTGTCCTCATAGCCCACCGTTAAGAAAAATAAAATTGTTCAGACTGTGACATTTTTTGCGTACTTCAAAATCGAATTACCGTCTGTCTAAGAAAAGAGTGTGGACTATAACTTTCTTAGTAACATAGTTAGAGCGGAAATTTTTTGTGGCAACAGTAATTATGTCCTATACTGCGCGCTGATTCGAATGAAAATACTTTTTTACAACTGTGAAACAGCAATGAGTGAGAAATACGCGAAACGGTTCGAAGCAGTCTTGTGTTCCCATGCGAAAGGTCCGAAAATGTCGCAAGCAGCAATATAAAAAATCAACGTCATGTGTCCGGAAAAAGGCAAAGACTACAAAATGTCGACGACCTATCGAAACTAAGTGTAACAAGAAAGACTACTAAACAACAAGACAAATATGAAGAATCCACAAATAACCTTACGGAAAGGATAGGGAAAACTGAGACGAAAAAGGACTAAATTGTCTCTGGAGACAATAAAAGTCGTTTATGGGAGAAAAATAAAAAATGGTGGAATGCGGTGAAAAAACCTCTCCTATCTGAAAACCATATGAAGAAACGTCTCCAATGGGCACAGGAAAATATGCATCGCGCTTGTGGCAGCGTCTTTTCTCGAATGAATCTTCGCTTTGTTCACGTGATTCTCCACATCACGCTTGGTTATCCTCCACAGAATTTTCCACCGTACCGTTAAGCATCCTGTAAACATCCATATCTGGGATTACTTCTGAAAATAATTGATTTGCGAATTTGCGCATCTTTACTGCTAATCTGAACGCTCAAATCTACAAACAAGAGTGATTTTACCGCCAAAGCGGATAAAAGGACCACATTTTCGTGTAATAGCATCATACATGGTTACATAGAATTAACATACATTATAAAACACTTTAGAGAAAATATATAAATATGAAAACTAAATTGCAACTTACTATTTAAGTAAACTAATGTATAGAGAGAAATTAAACGAATAAACTTGAAGAACTGAAAGGTTAAATGCAGAGTGAAGTTATTCTTTACATATTTGAACAAATAAAAGTTCTTTAACTTGTAGGCATTCCCACAATGTTTATCGAAGTGAGACTCAATTGCTGAAGCGTTCTGTGTAAGCATCCATTTTTTCATATTCTATTACTAAAGTGTTTCTACGTTATCACCTACCACTGAAGCAAGCGATTAGCTACTAGCAATTAGCAATACGTCTCACACTAATTAGTTTTGAATAATATTAGACCTAACATCAACATAATCTTGACACCAATAAGCTATGGATAATAATAGGTCTAACAACTCGTAAGGAGTTGGTTGATATACAGGGTGAATACTAAAGTCTTGAACCCCCCTATTATTTTTTGAACCGAAGCAGATATGTCAATTTTGATGAATCCAATGAATAGGAAGTTGTGGGTGGCCTATCCCATGGTGCACTTTTCATCATCCCTAATATGCAAATTAGGTCACATTCAAAATTTATCTCAAAAACCGTAAGGGATAGAGAAAAAAAAACAATTGCAAACTTGTTCAGCATAAAAAAACAAACAAAACAAAAAAAAATTAATAATGAAAAATAGGAAAGAAATTATCCAAATCGGACCAACCAATCACCCACAATCAGAAGATCATGTTGACCATTTCCGGAACAGTGTAGCTTGCCATCCTGGAATTGTTCTGTCTTCTGTGTGCTGAAACATGCATTTTATTTGCTTTTCCGCATGAAAGTGAATGTGAGTATGGTAATTTATGTTAATTATTTGATTTGCATGCTTTACATGGTGGAAATATCAACATTCAGTTTTCCTTGTGCAGTGTAACTCTTTTAAGCTACAAACAGTTCACCACTTGACAAATACAATCTAGGATTTTCAAGAGGTGAATGACCCGAAACATACTTGTAGTCTGTGCACGCAATGGATGACACAACAAGACATTGCAGTATTAGACTGGCCGCCTCAGTCGCCTGATACCAAACCCATAGAAAATGTATGGGCTTACATAAAACACAAGCCTCAAGGAAACGCCTAACCTGGAGTTTAACCAGCTGACTCAACAAATTCAACAATTTGGAAGTCTCTACCTCTAGAGTTTGCTGTCAGCTTAGTAGAAAGCATGTCCCGGAGTTATCAAGCCATTATTAAAAATGAAGGCGAATGGACCACTTACTAAAATGCAAATACCTACACGGTATGGCAATTAAATACCCGGACACAGGTCACTGCGTAAAATGTAAACAAGAACTCAACATATCAAAATACAGTTTGTACAAGTCACCTATCGCACTGCAGCTGCATAGATTATAGATTTTTTTTTTGCAGCATAAGGGATTCGTGTTCAGACATGCATTATATCGACGCATGTGAACAAATATCGAAACAAATATGGGACAACAAAATCGGCTACGGAAACACCTCATGTTGAAAACTGCCTAGGGAAACGATGCCCTATCCCGAACGAGTACGTTCGAGCCGTTTGGTCGTTTTCGGATGAATTGGGCTGCAACAAGGAGGCAGTTCATCAGATTCTAACAGAGGATTTGGGGAAAAGAAAAATTTGTTCCAGATTTGTCGCTCACTGCTTAACCAAGGAGTGATATCTGGTCAAACACAGCATCACCGAGCTCAACCACCCGCCTTATTCTCCGGATTGGCCCCTCCAGACTTCTTCCTGTTCCCACAAATGAAAGGTACCCGATTTCAAGACGTTGGGAAAAACTTAACGTCGGAAATCAAGAGGATTCTGTCAGAGGAGTTTAAAAGCTCTTTCACAAGCTTATACAAACGCGCTCAAAAGTGTATTTCATATTAAACATAATTTTCATTTGGACTTCCCGTTTGTGAGTATTTCTATTAGTCCGGATATCTAATTGCCCCACACTATATGTGGTTCTATCTTAAAATTGACATTTGCAAAGCTATAACGCACACTCTTTTCTCAGACAGACTGTAAATAAATAAGATATCAAGTAGGTATTTAGGTTAATTATCTAATAAAACTTCCTATAGAATACCCTTATGCCAAAAAGTAGCAAAATCTCAAGCTATTGTTGAATAAACCGTTAAGGAATGACATAACGAAGTACCGAAAGATTAAACTAAACCAATCGCGGCACATAATTTTAAACCGCCCTCAGATAATATTGTAAATTTCTAATGGACCAAAATGGGTCCACTAAACCAGGTTCCTTGAAACCAATTTCGACTGTCAATAATTTTACGTTATATATATTCATGACACATCATTCCAAGTCGTTTGATATAATACATGCTATATTTTAGCATGGAAAGTTCCAATGAACCATATAGGTTCCCTAAACCAGGTTCCTTGAAACCAATTTTGACAATCATTAATTTTACGTTATATTCATTCATGACACATCATTCCAAGTCGTTTGATATATTACATGCCACATTTTAGCACTGAAAGTTCTATCGAGCTATAATGGTTCCACTAAACCAGGTTCCTTGGAACCAATTTCGACTATCATTAATTTTACGTTATATTCATTCATAAAAATCATTCCAAGTCGTTTGATATATTACATGCTATATTTTAGCATGGAAAGTTCCAATGAACCATAATGGTTCCATTAAACCAGGTTCAGGGGGAAAATCCTGAGATCACGCACTTCCTTCGGAAGGGAAGTAAAGCCGTTGGTCCCGTGTAGTCGTTTGCCGGCTGCACGTTAAAGAACCCTTGCGAGGCAAAATTTGCGGCCCCTATAACGCCGTCCTGAAATGACCATGGCAGTTGAAAAGGACGTTAATACCAAACAAACCAACCAAACCAAACCAGGTTCCTTGGAACCAATTTCGACTATCATTAATTTTACATTATATACATTCATAAAAGATCATTTCAAGTCGTTTGATATACTACATGCCATATTTTAGCATGGAAAGTTCCAATGAACCATAATGGTTCCACTAAACCAGGTTACTTGAAACCAATTTGGACTATCATTAATTTTACGTTATATTCATTCATGACACATCATTCCAAGTCCTTTGATATATTACAAGCCATATTTTAGCATTGAAAGTTTAAATGAGCCATAATGGTTCTACTAAACCAGGTTCCTTGACAGCAATTTCGAATATCATTAATTTTACGTTATATTCATTCATTACAACTCATTCCAAGTCGTTTGAAATATTACATGCCATATCTTATCATTGAAAATTTTTGAGGGTGTCAGAAAGGTACCATTAGATCTCAACCATTCGATTTCAACCATTTTCAAAATGGTTCATTCCCGGAACATTATTTATTAATTGGCGAAAATAGTAATTTATATCCGCTTCTATCTCGTCATTACGATTTGTTTGATATATTACTTAATATGTCTCTCCATTGAAAATTGCTAGATGAGGTCGTGAAGGAAACATGTGTGCACGTGCTATTGAAGTGATTTAGATAACATTTGTGATTGGTTCTTGCCATGTACCATCTTCATCGACTGACGAAAATAGTAATGAACAACCGTTTCTATCTCGTCATTACGATTTGTTTGATATATTACTTAATATATCTTCCCATTGAAAATTGCTAAGCGGGAAAATAGAGGTACCATTTATGCACGTGCCAATGAACCGATTTATATAATATTTGTAACTGGTTCGTGCCACGAACCATATTCATCGACTGACGAAAACAGATTTTAAAAATCTTTCATATCCTCTGAGAAGTTTGAGTTACAGACAGACAGACAGACGGACAGACAGACAGACACGTTTCCCCACACTGATAGCAGAAAGCACCTTTCGGTACTTAATAAACCATTAAGGAATGACATAACCAAGTACCGAAAGGTTAAACTAAACCAATCGTGGAACTATATTTTTGAACCGCTCTATGTTAATATTGGAAGTTTCTAATTGACCATAATGATTCCATTAAACCACGTACCTTTGAAATAATTTCGTCTATCATTAATATTACGTTATAATCATTCATGACACATCATTCCAAGTTGTTTGATATAATACATGCCATATTTTAGCATTGAAAGTTCCAATGAATCATAATGGTTCCACTAAACCAGGTTCCTTGAAACCAATTTCGACTATCGTTTATTTTAAGTTATATTCATTCATGAGACATCATTCCAAGTCGTTTGATATATTACATGCCATATTTTAGCACTGAAACTTTTTGAAGGTGTCATAAGGGTACTATTAGAGACTACTAGAGCACGTGTCATTGTTTCGATTTCAATCATTTTCAAAATGGTTCCTTCCCGGAACATTATTTATTAATTGGCGAAAATGGTAATTTATATGCGCTTCTATCTCGTCATTACGATTTGTTTGATATATTACTTAATATATCTGTCCATTGAAAATTGCTAGGTGGGGTCGTAAAGGTACCATTTGTGCAAGTGATATTGAACAGATTTAGATAATATTTGTGATTGATTCGTGCCATGTACCATGTTCATCGACTGACGAAAATAATAATAAATAATCGCATCTATCTTGTCATTATGATTTGTTTGATATATTACTCAATATATCTTCCCATTGAAAATTGCTAGGCGGGAAAATAGAGGTACCATTTGTGCACGTGCCAATGAACCGATTTAGATAATATTTGTAACTGGTTCGTGCGATAAACGATATTCATCGACTGACGAAAACAGATTTAGAAAATCTTTCATAGCCTCGGAGGAGTTAGAGTTACAGACAGACAGACAGACGGACAGACAGACAGACAGACAAACGGACAGACAGACACGTTTCTCCACACTGACAGCATAAAGCACCTTTCGGTACTTCATAAGACACAGTACAGTAGTAAAATGCAGGGGGGGAAAGCTGACATTTTGCATAGAGCATATCCTTGTCAAAGCACAAAAATAATGATGATTCATAACAACTACTTAATTATTTACGGCAATTTTTTTACTGCTTTAAATTATATCCGATGTGGAAACATTTGGAGGAGACCTTATCCTGCAGTGGATAGTAGTTGTAAAGGATGAAGATGATGATGATGATGATGATGAGTGTTATTATTATTATATTCATCGTATAACACAACTTTAAACTCAATATATCTACTCTCAGAAAGTAGATCTCCTCTCAGAAAGTAGATCGCGGGTTTTGCGTTATTGGTGGACCTCATTAACCCGGATAATCGAGAGTTGACTATATTGGCATAAACTATTACCAATTTTTTCTTAAGGGTTATGACAATAGCGTTTAAAATTTGCTTGAAAGTACAACTTTACTTTGTGCCATGTTTAAAAATTATTTTAATTTTCATAAATAATTTTCGTCTCTATAAAAAACATACTTCCTCGTATTTACTTTACACTGAGTGGCCACTTTATTAGGAACACCCCCCAATACTGTGTTGCGACACCCCTAGCAGCTATAACAGTATGGATTCAATTAGCCGCTGAAAGCATTGTTACGTGATGTTTGTCCATGCTGATGCAACAGCTGTTTCCATGTTGATGCTTATTGGATGGTGGTGGATCCATGCCTCGAATAACCCGTCCCAAAGATGTTCGATTGGGTTCAAATCCGGGGACTATGGTGGCCAGAGGAGTAAGTTGAATTTATTATCTTTCTCCTGTAACCATTCCATGACCATACGAGCCTTGTGACATGGAGCATTGTCCTGTTGGAAAAACAGTAGCATGAAGGAATGAACGTGGTCGGCAACAATGTTTAGGTAGCCCTGACCATTAAGGCGTTGTTCTACAGGTATCAGCGGACCAAGAGTAAGCCAGAAAAACATTCCCCAGACCATTACAGAGCCTCCACCAGCCTGAATAGTGGTGACCAGATAGGAGGGGTCCATCGCGTCGTGCTGTAGTCTCCAAATTCTGCGTCGGCCATCTGCATTCGGGATTCTTCCGACCAGCAGACCTTCTTCCAGTCGTCGACGGTCCAGTGTTGGTGATCATGGGCAAATTGGAGACTTTTTTCGGTTTTGGGTGGAGATCAAAGGTACCTAGACTGGCCGTCGGTTGTGCCCATCCTTGCCAATGTACGGCGTGTAGTGCGTTTAGAGATGTATTCTGCGATCCAATGTTAGTTGACGAGTCGTGACGTTTCTATTCGCACAAATAAGCTTTCCCATTCTACGCACAACCCCTTGGATCGATGAGTCGTTTGCGACCACATGCTTGTCTCTGGCTGGTTGTTTTTTGATTGTTTAACCAGTCCTGGTAAACCCTTGAAATGGTTGTTCGGGAAAAGCCTTGAAGTCGTGCGGTTTCGGAAATATTCAGTCCACCTCGCCGGGCACCAACTATCATCCCGTGCTTGAAGTCGCTCAGATCCTTTGTTTTCCCCATGGTAACGGTCAAACCACTTACAGTTGACAGGTGTATTCTCACTTTATATCCGTACGACTGTCACACGACCAACTGATACGTAGTAATTGAATGTAGGTAAAAATGGCACAGGTAAAAATGGCACCGGAGAAAATGGCACGGTAAAAATGCTAACGGAAAAAATGGCAACGGAAAATATGTCACAAGTGGTAAAATAGGAAAAAATGGCACAGCTGAAATAACGAAGTTATTATTCACTCATGATAATAATTGCAACTATTCAGAATATATTATATCTGAATCAATCTATCAAATGACGATTACAGTTTAATTTTTTTGAACACAATTAATTTAAACACTAGCAATTATATTTAAACAAATTTTTAATGCAATTTTTAATGTTACAATCTTATGTTGCGTTCAAGTCCACATAATAATTGCACGAGGCTTTTTCTTCCCTCAATATAGCCTATGCATAAGTTTTTATCCTTCGTTGTAGATCAGCATATTCCTTCTTTATTCTCTTTCTGGGCGTATTTCCAATAGCGTCTCTGGCAATCACTGCACTCACTTTCTGAATAGTTTTAATTAATTTCCAGATCGATGAATGTTTGTATCCAACCAGGTAGAAAATCCTATTATTACAGCTTTCACACAGGACGTTAGTTTTTGGACAGTCATTCATGATGGCTTGATTTACATTCCACAGGTTTGGTGGGAATCTTGCTGGAATGTGCTGCAAGTTTAGTGCTGGAATGCCTGTCTTCCTCTTCGGACATATGTGCCAGTTACGTACATTTGGTCGAAATAATCTAATAGTGGTAATGCCTCTTGATCACACTTATCCTTTAAATATTGCATTCCAGCTGGGACATCATCTACTGGTAGGAACGCAGAGCGAGTTCATCTCACCACAGACTTGTCAAAAATCATCGCTGTCATTATAGTGGTTGGCAATCCTAATTCCTGCACATTTCTCCAGGTACTCTGCGCCAGATGGTAAGAACAATCTTGCGTATGTGTTTCTGGACCAAACATACAATTGATGGCTTGGGTGACTGCCTGCTCGAAATCGACAATTATTGTTGTTGGATCTGGGTAAAGTTCAATCTGTTGGCAGCGATACAGAACTGCTCGCAGCAGGGTTTCATAAGTGTCTTGGGATTTATTCTGCAGACAAACATAAAAAGCAGTAATTGCAATATTGCCAATCGGGACTCGTATTATGTAGAGCTGTAAAAATCCTGGTGGAGCCATTGCATAATTACCATCCATAAGCCAGGTACCAGCTAAAGCAAGTAACCCCAGGGACTCATCAGACGGAATGGTGCAGTGGGGAGTCATCAGCTGAAGCAAGACTCGCAGACTCAATGATGTCTGTCTGTGTCTTGGCCATTGTCAAAGAACAGGAATGGTTTTGGCTCGGGTCCTGCAGTGGTCGTCCATTCCCCAGGTTTTTCTACATGGTTGGATACCAACATCCATCGATCTGGAAATTAATTATCAACGATCCGGAAAGATGAGGCTGCTATGAGTGCAGTGATTGCCGGAGACGCTATTGGAAATCCACCCAGGAAGAGAGCAAAGAAGGAATATGCTGATCTACAACGAACAATAAAAAACTTATGCATACACTATACTGAGGGAAGGAGTAGCCTCGTGCAATTATGTGGACTTGGATGCAACGTGAGATTGTAACATTAAAAATTTGTTTAAATATAATTGTTAGTGCTTAAATTAATTGTGTTCAAAAAATTAAACTGTAATCGTCATTTGATAGATTGATTCAGATATAATATACTCTGAATAGTTGCAATTATTATCATGAGTGAATAATAACTTTTTTATTTCAGCTGTGCCATTTTTTCCTATTTTACCACTTGTGACATTTTTTCCGTTGCCATTTTTTCCGGTGCCATTTTTACCTGTGCCATTCTTACCGGATACCGTAGTAATTGCCATGCCAACGGATTTGTATAGTCATAGGGGTTCCTAATAAACTGGCTACTCAATGTATATACACACTTCTCTATTTCAAAATTTATAAGCGTATTAAATATCACGAAGTAAATAACCAAAATTAACAATTGTTAATTGCTTTACTTTTCGCTATCATTCATTTTATAAACATTATAAATCATGTTTGAAATAAATAAAGTTTTACCAAAAACTTTGAAGAACCAAACGAATTGAATAAATTTAAATTACTTGATTTATTTTGGTTGAATTTTTGATATGTTGGGGTATGTGTGTGTTCTGATTTAGAAAATTTTATAAGCGGAATAACTTGTGCATTAGAATTAGTTCTTTATCTTTACTGTGTTTATGATTATTATGCTGAATGAATGTCTAAATAATATTTTCCTTGGTTTTTAAATTTCAATTAAAATATTTCTAATAGAGAAAGTGGAGGTCATAAAAGTGTATGTGTGCTAGGAATGTTTTATATGAAAATATAAAGTAATTTTTTTCCAGTTTTCTTCGCAAACTTTTTTTTTTGCAATAAAATATTCAGTTGTAGAAACTTTTTAAGTTCTACGGGAGACAAAATTAAATATTTAGGGAACGTAAGTCTCTCCTTCTGTCTTGAGAGGCACATTTCGCAGAATCTGACACCATAAAAAACACTCCTAGAGAATGTACTACATAAAAACCATATTATTTTCGTTGTTTAAACAATCTTTTTTTTTGTACGCATATGATTAATGCGAAAAGGCGGTTTAATGCTGCTAAAACATGCAAAACAAAATTAAAATTCGTACCTTTAAAATAAAATGTTTTAATCATTGAATTAAATGGAAAGTTTTCAAAATTCACTATTCAACTTAAAAATATTAGAATATTCTTGGCTAAAATATACTCAGCTTTACGCCTGCAACATTAAAATAACGTTTTTCGTGATAAAACGCATTAGTCCGTTCTTTTACTCCCATTAACCCTTATCTAAGTTACTTTTTTTCTCTATCATAGAACTAAGGATAGTTCAAAAATCCCAGAATCGGCACTTGAAATAGCTATCGTGACAATAAATTTAAAATTAGAACCATTCACCTAGGAGAAGCGTGCTTTGGGGTCTAGGAGTATGATTGTGATCTTGTATGAGAATTGTTTGCAATCGCGTGTATTGGACACGATAGTGAATATGGGTTTGAAATTGGTTCTATTCACTATCTGCTTGTATCACTTGCGCATCTGAATGAGGGCTAGACAATGAAACGTAGATGGCAGATTCGTGTTTCTGAATGTCTAACTGACGTCAGTGTTATGGGTGAAACTCCGTGTGAGAGTCCCTCTGAGAGATTGCTTGGTTGGGAGTGCGAGATCTTTATGCGGTTGTGCCCAGAATGAATGATATCAGCGGCCTGAAGAATAGTGGAATGATAAAATGGCTGATACGATTGCACTTAAGAAAGATGTGTATTTAACAGTAGTTTTGACTGTTTTTCGTTTTAAGAATAGATAGCTATACCTGGAACCACCGCGGTCAGTCAATTTGACTTCTACATTATACATGTAGATCGCACCTATCATTTAAATTTTTAATTTTTTTTACGCTTGCTTTGCACTCTTACTCTACTACAGTTGAGATAGCACTATCCTGGAATGTTTCAAAATGTTCCAGTGCTAGTTTAAAACTTCTGCTCCCTTCGCCACATCACAGAAGACAATGTTGCTAGTGCATAGCGTCTCTTTATCAGAAAAAACAATGCTCCGTCATATAAAGACCTGCACGGAGACTGAGACGATTAGGGCGGGCGTACAGTACTGGAGTATTTCACTAGATGTGCTCAATATATCTATTGCAATGTTATATGCCCGTGATGTTTATGAACTGAGTTCTATGACCACGAACTTCTTAAGTCAAAAATGTGGGAACTTTCATTTTTCGCCAATACTATGAGCAAACACAGGTTTGAAGAAATTACGCGTTGTTTGCACTTTGATGAAATACAAACACGATCAGCAAGACTTAAAAGAGTTTGCGCTTGCATCAAATATTTGGAACAAGTTTGAATAAAACTGTTTGCTGTGATACAAACCAAATGAAAATCCAACTGCAGTTGAACAACTATTCCTAAGAAAAGCAAGGTATGTACCACGAATAAGCCAGATAAATTTAGTCTAAATTTTTGGATTTTAGCAGATATTCAGTCCAAATAAGGGCATGCTGGAATATATATCTGCGTTAGTCTACCTTGGATATCTGTTTGAGAGCAGTGGCCGCATGGATGAAGAAATTGCGAGCAGAGTACTGTGGGCAAAAGAGTAGTTGGTGCCCCTGCGCGATTGATTCAGAGGGATGTTTCAATAAAAGAAGTGAGTATGGGGGTCCATCAAAATGTCTTTATGCTTAGAGTCTTGTATGGGTCAGAGACTTAGGTTATGCAAGTAAACCACAGCAGTCATATCTGTAGAGTTGAGATGGATTATCTGAGACGTCTGTATGAAGTAAACGTAGACTGAGGCGGACGTACAATCATGTGAACAATGAATCTGTGCATGCTCAGTGGGACGGGACTATGAATACTATGAAAAGAATCAGACAGAACTGTTTGAGGTATTTCGGGTAAAGGTGAGAATGACAGAGGAACATGTATATAAGAAGGTGTTAATGGTGCTGTTGTGCACCGAGGCCCACGAGAAGGGCCTACTAAAAACCTGGACGGATCACGTGATTGAGTATTTGAAAGATTTTTATAGTTTGCGTGTTCGAAGAAAGTAGGCGCAGCATTCTATGAATGTTGAGGAAGCGCATGAGTTATACAAAGATCTGTCTTGTGGAGAAAAACTGTGAAGAGTGTATTGGATCTTACGTACAGGGTAATGGCATGATGGCATTGATTGATTACTTGATTGATTGATTAAAAGGGTCAAGATAGGTGACGTCAATTTTTACTTTTTTCTCCAATCGTAGCAACAGCAGTTTGTTTGTATGAAATAGGTGTGATAATTTAATAGTTCAAAATTTTAACTGGTCAATAAAAATTTCTGTAGAGAGCTCATGCTTATAGTCTTCTGGGATATTCAATGCGTGATGTATAATTCATGCCTAACGGTACAACCATAAATTCTGCACGGTATTGAAGAACCCTAAAAAAAGCTTAAACAAGAATTCGAAGAGTCCGTCCACATATGAAGCAGCCCCTCCTACTGCATGACAACGATCGTGCGCACATCGGTGCAATGATAACAAGACCGATTTAACGTCTTGATTTCACTGTTGTTGATCATCCTCCATACAATCTCGATTTGGCGCCATCCGATATTCATCTATTCCCAAAACCTGATAAAGGATCACTGATTTTGACGATGCAGTGGAAACAGAGGTGAGGCTGTGGTTTCGCAGTCAAAGTGAAATTATTCTACTCAAGAAACTGGTCAAACCGTCGGGAGAAATGTGGAAAAATAATTAATGTCGTTACGAACAGTAAGGTTGTAGAAAGTTAACACTTTTTGTTTTACTCAAATATGTATGCGCAGTTTTAGGAGCCATTACTTTGGAGCATGCCGTCATACTTTCCATGTATTAAATTTTGTTTAAACAGATTGTGAATGAAAAAACAATGTTTTGAAAATTTTTTGATACGACCAAAAGTTTCCACATTTCTTAAACATCAATTTTACCCCAATGGAATACAGGTTTTTTTTTATCATTTATAGATAATCAAACTACAGGTTTCAGAAAATGATACGGAAAACATTTATAGAAATTCTTGTAGAATTGTCTATCGAAACTAATTATTTTACAATATAGTTGATTTGGCAAATAAATTTGTTTAGAAATGAATATTGTCTCTAATATCTATCTATATTTTAAAACTAGCAGAGGGCCCGGCGTTGCCCGGGATAATTACGCTTGTAGGTAAGCAGAACAACCTCAAAAAGCTAAATAAAACCTCCAAATTGGTTAAATAATAACTCAATCACTACAATATAGAGCGAAGGGACTATCCATTCTAAGAAAAATCCGAAAAACAGGAATTTACTTCTTCACTGAAAAAATCCAT
>JAHWFO010057933.1:116063-175080 GCA_023313115.1 Rhysida immarginata | reverse complement strand
ATAGCAGCACTAACTGGCGTTTCTGACCGCGTTAAAATGACGTCACAGCTTTCTCATCGGGATTTCTGACCGACCAAACGCTAACTCTTCTCACTGGTGAGAGTTTTTGACCTTAGCCCATGATAAAGAGAACCCAAGCGCGCACCCAAGTGTTTCTGTTCTCCTCTTGGTTATCTATGGGCATAGGCTCCCCCCCCCCCCCCCTGCAAAATTGCCACCATGCCTACTAATTCTGTTGCTTGAGGAACCTCTCTCTAGCAGAATTGGGCCAGCCCTCCCCCCGCTCTCGAAATAAAATTTTGAGTACGACCATATTCTGGAAGGACCAAACGTTTTATGGACTCTGCTATGAGCCAAGAGCATAGCCACTTTTACTGACCATACCTAACTACCAAATGCTTCCAATTTTGCTTTTTTTATAGTTGGCTCTGGTGTACACTCACATGCCAAAAGTCATGGGATAGCATCTTATAACATGTGGAACCTCCTGTAACCCGGCGAAGTGCCACAGTGCGACGTGGCATTGATTCCACAAGTCGATGGAAGACAACTGAAGACATTGCCAACCATTCCGACTGGAGAGCTTCCCACAATCACCCATTACAGAGCCACCATCGGCTTGCACAGTGCATGCTTGACAACTTGGGTCCATGGCCTTCATAGGGTCTGAGCCACACTCGAGCCTTACCTACCATCAGCTCATACCAGCTGGAATCGAGACTCATCACACCAGGTCACACATTTCCAGTTGTCAAGTGTCCAGTCGATGGTTCATGGGCCCAGGAGAGACGTTGCTGAGGACAGGGCCGAAATTGGCCACCATGTCAACTAAATCTGCTACATGGGGGACACCCCTTTCCACATGGACCAGTCCCCCCCGCCCCCCCCCCCCCCCCAAAAAAAAAAAAATTTCTGGGTACGGCCCTGGCTGAGGATATCTTGTTGTTAGTAAGGGCACCCTCGTGGGTCTTCTGCTTCCATATCCCATGGACACCAGATTTCGTTGCACAGTTCGCATCGATACATCTCTAGTATCACCCGGGTTAAAATCTGATGTCATCTGGCGTAATGTCAGTTACCTGTTAGCGGTGACCATCCTACTCAGACGCCGTTGGTCCCGTTCATTGAGAAGATGTGGTCGACCACTGCGTTGTCCATGGTGGGAGGTAATGCCGTAGACTCTTGGAACTGTGGACCGTGGGATATTGAATTCTTGAGCCACCTCCGATACAGAATGACCCATATGTTGTGCTCTACATACCAGGCCACGTTCGAACTTGGATAGCTCTCCTCAAGTAGCCATTGTCACACTGAACACCTCACCCCTTACTAAACTTACTGACACTGATTTGCATATTTATACTGCTTGCACAGGATGCTACTGCCACTTGAAAAATAGTTTGTTGCAATCCAATGACTTTTGGCATGTGGGTGTGTATTACCATTACCATCAGGGTTAATTTTTACCGTGATCAAAATTGCAAACTGTCCGAAAACTACCTTTTCTCACTAATTCTTACTACTGTCAGCACTGTCTTAATGATACATACCTCAACCTGTTTTGGTTCTCACAGGGGGCAACTGGTTGGTTTCCCAAAAAAGACAGGGAGCCAAGACTTAGTGAAAACAGGTAGGGAAAAATGCAAAACTAATAGCTCTCCACCACACCGCAAGCCACTCACATAGTACAAATTAACCATTATGAGTATTAAAATAAACTACATGATCAAAAGAGTTGGGACACCCCTTTGAACACCTGGGGTGTTTCTCCTGGACTGGACTGGGCCCGCTCATCAAGGTTGACGGAAACCTCAATGCTGATGGCTACAGAACCATTCTGGATAAAGGGGCACTTCCAGCGCTGTGGGAACACTTCGGTGACGGGCCGTTCCTCTTCCAGCACGACAATGCGCCTTGCCACAAAGCAAGATCCATATCCAACTGGTTTGACGAGATGCGGATTGAAGAATTGGATTGGCTCGCCCAGAGTCCTAATCTCAACCCCATCGAACATCATTGGGACGAATTGGAACGACGTGCGAGATCCAGGATGGTTCGCCCAACATCTGTCCAGGAACTGACCACGACACTCCTCGAGGAATGGAGATCAATACCTGTGGACACTTACCGTAAACTTGTGGACAGTATGCCATGTAGGGCGGAGGCAGTGATAACAGCCCGGGGTGGTCCTACTCACTACTGATTGAAGCTTTTTGCGGCTTTACGGTAGAGCAGCAGGTGTCCCAACTCCTTTGATCATGTAGTGTACATTATACATTCTCTGGTAATTCGATATCTATGAGCAAAAACTATCATTAGAAATAACAAAATATGTTCTTAGGTAAAGGTCTTTATTTCATTGCATTAAGGACAATGTTCACATACTTATGGTAGCTCGTCTATTATTTCTTTTTTTTTTTTTCTTTTTTTGCCCCTCTCCTTTCTTTTCTTTACAATGGCTGTTTTATAAGTGCGACACTCATTTAGAAGTGCTCCTTTTTATAGTTAATAAATAAGATAGGTAAAAAATATCCAAAATTAATATTATTTATATTTACAACTGCATGAAATGAATGAACGCATTAACAAAATTTGAACAAATTAGATTTTTTAAAATTATTTATGAAACATAATACTCTCGTTTGTTACAAAACAAATAAATTAAACAAACATAGGGCTCCGTTTGTTCTAACCAAATTCAGATTAAATTTTTTTTAATATATACAATCTACTGGCTTAGGTTTAAACAAGTTAATATTTAAAGTATAGTTTTTCAACATTTAAAAAATAAATAAATACATAAAATAAGTCCTGGGTCGTTATGGAAAGCAATTCTGCATGCATTAACATTATAATTCTTGTTTAATGAATTATTTGCCATTTTATATTCATCAATTTTTGCTCCCACACTCAAAGAATATGGATCATACAGAGAGAGAAAAGGAATTTCATCAAAAATGTGAAGGAAAAAAAAATAATTAAACAGTAAGCGTATGATTTATGAATTCCAAGTTTAGCTCAAAAATGAGATTTGTATTCTCCTTGACCTGTTTTATGATTGGTAGTACAAGATTGAGAACAAATCTTTTTACCCACCAAAAGAATGAGATTGGAACTTGCATAATGATGGAAAATGAAAACCTTTCAAATTTCACTTAAAATTAATATAAAATAATTTCCTATGAACAGTTGAATGCTTTATAATAACATAGTAATACAGGGTCTGTCAAAACATGTATACACGCTTCTAATAGGTATTTTCTATAAAAATGGAAAATTCACGTCTTAATGTAATGATTGAAGAAGACCCCGATCGAAGAAGATGCTACATCTAAACAAGATGTGAGAGATTACCAGGACAATGGATAGCAGCAGTGATTTACAGTAATTAAGATGTGTCTGATTAAGATCTAATGGCAACAACAGTAATTAAGATGTCTGATTAAGATCTAATGGCAACAACTTTGAGACTGGGTATAAGCCATTACTTGTGATGTCTGAATAAGTTTAGTATTAAATGTTGATGCATGTTTTCTTTTGTTGCAATGCGTATACATTATTTTGGCAGACTCTGTATTTAAAAAAATAAGAGAATGAAAAAGTAACAATTATTTTTGCAGATGAAGATGTGAAAAATGTCTGTTATTCAAAACTATTGATTTATAATTAAATTATCGCAAAGTGTGCTTGTAAAAAATACTTAACAATAATATGCAAAAAGTTTGATCACAAGAGTCGTCTTATTAGAGATTGTTTAAAATTCAATTAAAATAACTTGTTCTAACATTACAGCACTGTATTTAAAGTCACTGAAATTTTAAATGCATACAGTTATAATCAATTACATTATGGTTTGGCAAAATTAATGATGATTCCACAAATTAGTTCCTCCAAAGAATTTTAAAAATAATGCATCTATAGTTAACCAATGCTGAGAGTTTGTGGGGAAAAAAAACTTTAATGGTGCATTCTTTTCTAAAGGTGAAAAGAAGACATTTGTTCAAAAAGTTACCAATATTGGGCCACCCCATCTTCATAGGATTAATGAAATAATCTTAATAATCTTAATATGCATCATATTAAGCAGAATATAAAATTTCTACCAAAGAATGGATTGGATGTTTATGACAAAGTAAAAATTAATATGAATTCTGAAATTTATATTTTAAAAACTGAATATTTATATGGCATTTTTAACCTTTAATTTCAGTTTTTATAATTCTTAGGACGAATGAATTTTTTTTACAATAAAATAAAAGATGAATCTGGACATAATTACATACCATACTCTTTGTGTGTATTTCTTCTGAGAACATTTACTTAGAAAATATTTAACACTCTTGGCATTATTAAGGTTTTATTGCAACCCCCGTCCACTTGGATTTTTTTTTGTTTAACATTTGTCAGTCAGGCAGTTTTAAGATCAATGAAATTTTCATTTATAATCGGTAAAAGTATATTAGAAACTATATTTGGTTTCCAACGTTAAGAATTGTCTTTAAAAATTGAATAAAAAATTGAAAAAAAAAAGAGACAACAGACTTCAAAATAAGAAATAAAAATTTCCATTACTTAAATAATAAATCAAAGTGCATTAATAAAGAATGGACAATGGTCACAAAATATGACAACAATAAATACTTTTGAGACAGAAATAAAAGTTATTGTAATGTTATTTGTTCACTTGATGGAGTTTTTGTTTTTAAAAGTAATAGATTAACTTTTATAGAAATCACTGATGACATTCTGATATTTCTCGACAACAACAGACCGCTTCAATTTGAGTGTAGGACCTACAAAGATAAAAAGGATAATTATAGCATGCTATTCAACTAATATAGCTATATATCAGGTGTGTTCAGTTGAAACCCATTTGAGTCTAATAGGCATTGTAAGAAGGCAGGGAAAAGGAAACTCAAGCAAATAAAAAAAGTAATATTTAATAAAGAGTATGTGTACATATGTTTCTCAAAAAAACCCTTTAGACATGTATCCCGCAATTTTATCCGCAAAAAAGATGGCTATCAAAAACGAGCGACTGGTATGCTGTCTTCAAAAATAATCATTTTTCACGACATTCCATTCCTAAAGAAGTTGTAGTGAATAAATTCATTAAATACTGGTCTTTCTGTTTGCTTATGTTTCCTGTTTCCTGCCTTTTTCTTACAATACTTATTTGACTTGAACTAGTTTCATTTGAATATGCCTTATGATATTTTTATTGTTGTTGTTGCTGCTGTAATGGTTGTTGTTTTGAAAAGACCAAATTTCAAACAAAAGTCACAAAGTTAAGTCCCAAAGTAGGGCCAAGTTTAAGGGGTTCCAGTGAATAGAAGTGAAGACTTATGTTAGTAGAAGTATTAACGGCTAGGTTTAGGATTTCCTTTTTTTACACTGAGCTGCAAGAAAAAACTAGTCTGTACAGGAAGGAAAAACCTTCAACCATAAAACATGGCCAAGATATGAAATGCCAGGTGCCTCTGATGGTTAGTTTGTTTTTTTCTTGCTATACAGGCAATTCTGCACCACAGTTTCTTATATTTTTTAGAATAAATAGTACACTAGTCTACTGTACTTGTTGGTCCCCACGGGAATATAGATCTGGAGAAATATGACAGGGCATGGATTCCACAAGCTAGCAATAGTATTCTATAGGCATTGAAATACCATACTTTCTGCAGAGCAGTCCACTTTTATATTTTGAGATGTTGGATTTCTGTTTAACAGTGCATTCCATGATATATCGGATGTGTTACAATATTGTTGAGATCTGTTAATATAGGTGGCCATGACAAAACCGTTCCCTCCCATCCCTCCAGGTGAGTGTTCCTGAAGACATAATTTGGTAGCTCTATACCTCTGTGGTGGCATATTATTCTGTTGGAAGAGGTCAAAGCTGTCAGAATGAACACGAGGATTGAATAGGTGTAACCCATCAGTAAGGATGCTTAGATACTTACGCCTGTCATAAACATTTGTAGATGTAACGGAGGCCCTATTGAACACACTGCAAACCAATATTGATTGACATGTAGTGTTTATGGGTTCATGACATTTTCTCCACACGTCTTGCAACAGCTGGAACCTTACTTGTCAGACCATGCTACCCATTTCTAGTCATCAAGTGTCCAGTAACAGTTTTCCAACCCAGGCAAGATGCATAGCTCTGGATCGTGCATTTATCAAAAATGCCAAGATTATGCATTGGATCATAAAGCAATATCATTTTATTGAGGCCCAGCATTGAATTCTGGTGTTGTACAGCAATCTTGCCTACTTTTTTGTGGGAAATGATTCTTGCCAGCTGATGCTGGCTGCATTCATCAGATGTCTATCACTGTATGTATGCACTCGCTGAGAAAAACCATTGTATTTTGCATGGCTTGCCTGTGCACTTATTCTGGCACTTCATTGTTATATGGCATGTGTTTAAGACTGTGGTTTTCTGTGTTTTGTATATATAGTATGTGGGTTCATCAATAAATTTGTGTTCTTTGTGCCCCCATTTGCCTTCCCTTAAATCCTCCCCTGATCAACTCTGGGTAATTCCACGGGGCCGATGCTTACTGATGAGCTTGTGGTTCATCGATGTTTCAAGCTAAGAGAAGGAAAAACTGCCTTGCATCTGCTGTCTGTTCAATGGTACATTTATTTTCATGTAGATGATATGTAAATTGTTGCTTTATTTTGTATTTTATGGATAAGGGTATTACTGTATTTACCCAAATATAAGCCGACCCCGAATTTAAGGCGACTTATATTTTCAAACATCTTAGAGCTTTTTTTTTTTTTTTTTTGAAAAAAAGGTCTGCTTATATGCAGGTAAATATGTTAAATTGTTACCAACAACTGCATGGCATTGATCAGCAATTTCTCTATGAATTCTATATCAATTGTCTATCAGCTGTAATTGTTTCCTTATTAGTAATTGTCGGCTGTATTTGTATATGCAGATGCACTGGTTCATGTCTTTAGTCCATAACATTATATCAATCAATGAATTTTACAATTAGGTTTTAATTTATATTTTAAATTTAAAATTTTATTAAGATTACAAAACTTACCAAGCTCTCCACCAGGAATAGAAAAATCTTTTGAAAGAATTGTCCATTTCTGGATGCGTTGAGCGTTTGATATGGCATTTTGATTGACTTTGTCAATGGCTTCCTGAATAGCATTCATGACTTTTCTATCACTTTTCTGAACAATATCTTCAATGGTTTTAGCACTGCTACCGTGACTTTGACACCAATGACAACTATTATTTGTAAGTTTATTTGTTGGTACTAAAGTTTCAACGTCAACTTCTGTCTGAAATTTAAAAATATACTTTTTTCAATCATCACTCAATCAATTCAATCATGCCTTCCCGGTTGAGTTGGGCAATCAATCAGTACCCATATTTTGCCCACAATCTATATTTATGCATTTACATTTATATAATTCTAAATACTATTTCACAGTTAACATATTGTGTTCTTAACCATGTTGCATGAAAGGGATGCAACCTCACGTTTGACAGTCGACATAAGAATGGAAAGGTTAAGTGATAGTAAATAGTCTAATGTGTTACGGGTTAACAAGGTTTTCCATGGTAAAACACAAATAAAATAAATTTGTATATTTATGTAAGCATAACAGTTGTAAGATGATTAAGCTGGTAGACGATTAAACTGCTGCTTGGTACATAGAAATAAATTGAAATAAAAGCTTGCAACTTTCGAGAATTTTAAAGTCTAGCAAAAATTACTAATAAACAATGGAAATTCATTTAATTCTTTCTAAATTTATGTCTATTTTATTACTCAAAGCAGTACAATTACTGAGTGATTGAGTTAGTGAGCCTCAACAAAGTGTTTATCACGTGCACATGCCCATGTCAGCAATGCTTAAAAGATGAAGAGAAAGTAACAGTTTATTCATTCTTGTTTGTTATGACATGCCATTATCCTGGTATTCTTAACATTCATTGTTTTAACATGTGAATTCGATTTGAAGGGATCCACGAAAAAGGCTGAAAAGTTGATATAACCGAGCTAAGACCTTGATGGTCATATTTCTGAAAACAGAAGTTAAAAAGTTAATCCGTTTTCAAGTTATTGTGCAAATGGCAAACGGACAGATGGCCGGATAAACGTACAGACTAAGTGTGCATTCTTAAGAGTAGCTTTTTGCTAAAGCTCCTAATAAGTAAGAAAATGAAATTCTAATAAATATCTGGGAGGAATGAGCAACAAATAATGATTAACAGCGAAAAAAGAAATGAATGAAAGTGAAATTTGCCATAGAATTTAAGTGCAGTTTAGTGAGTCTATCTCTAAACTTCTGTCCAAAGTTCAAAAGGCCATCAGCAGCTAAACTCACAATTGGACATTCTCCCTACAGCCCTGATATATTAATGCAATTGTAGAAATTTTTGATATCAAATGAGTATGTGACAAAGCACGGGTGATGTCAAATTTCTGGGTAAAGCTAAAATTCTGGCACTGTTTTGACACTGGATGAGATTGGGAAAGGAAACTTAAGTGTGTTGGCAAAGAAAGACAGTACTGTACTTAGAAAAATAACTTTTGCCTAAATTTTGACATTTGACTATAATAATTGTAAAAATAATAGTCCTGACTGATTAATTTTGAGCATCATCTGTAAAATTAAAAATTTAATAAAATGCATTAGCTAAAACGTTAACCCTCCAGTACTAACATGCGGTCTCAGGGACCGACCCATAGAATTTTCGGCGCTGCAGCTCAAACGCATGTAAATAAATGGTTGATTTCTTGTATACCTTTACTTTTCAGATAGTCCTATGATATATGTTTAAGCAACACGTTTTATATAAACGCGCTAGTGAATTATTCGTACCTTCGGTCCTGAGGACCAATGTTAGTAATGGATATTTTTATTTTTTATTTATTTATTTTTTTAATTGTGATTAGAACACACACAGAAAAGATGCAGAAAATGTATTTGTTTAGAAGATATAAAGCCAATAGGTGAAGTTCTTCGAATGGACATAAGAAATCCTAATATTGTGCCTTTCATTATTTTCATGAAAAAATTCTGTCGTAATAAATAAATTTGAGTTTTTTTTTAATTTTTGTAGAAGATAGTTTGTTGATATTTATAGTTTTGAAAATAATAATTAATATTTATAATTATTATTTTTTTGTTAATTTTAATTTGTTTCATTATTATATGCTATTGTTATTTTTAAACAATGTGACTTTCCAAACAAAGTGATTTTATTTGCTTTGTTGCTACAAGTTACTCTTAAAGACTGAAATATATCATTTATTTTATTTTATTACCTAAGTACAAATTTGTAATAAAGTTTCAATATTTGTATTTAATTTAGAATTTTTAAATATTCCTCGATTTTCATTCATTTTTTAATGTCTCACAGCCAGTTATGTAAAACAACATCTACATTTATCTTTAGACAACTGAATATCTCGGAAACTAAGCATTGTATGAAAAAATGTCCAAAATCAAAAGTGAATAATTTCGCGGGGGAAATTCATTAGTTAAAAAATTACCCTCCCTCCCCCCTTGTGAGGGGGGCTGGGGGGAGGGGGTAACTTTGAAATCTTAAATAGGAACCCCTATTTTTAATGGTATATTCAGATTGTACACAATATTCGAGAAATGTTTTATTCTTGGTGTTTTTTCAATTGATCGTTTAGGATTGTTTTATTTTTCGTTTAGGAGATAGAGGCCCTGAAAGTGTGTAACTTTTATAGTTTTGAACCCAATTTTATCGATGAAGACAAAGAGATAGAGAGTGGGTCTTACAGACATTCCTATTCTACTTTTTAATGGTGTTTAAGAATCCGAAGTCAGAATTTCAAAAAGTCAAAATTTTTTAGTGCACTTTTGGGGGAAGCAGTCCTAGAGACAGAGCCTATGCATGTATATTGAAAAATATTAGATTTTTGAAATTCTGACTTGGGATTCTTAAATACCATTAAAAAGTAGAGTAGGAATGTCTGTAAGACCCAATCTCTATCTCTTTGTCTTCATCGATAAAATTGGGTTCAAAACTTTAAAAGTTCCACACTTTCAGGGCGTCTATCTCCTAAACCAGCAGTGCCCAACCTACGGCCCATGAAGCTCACTCATGTGGCCCGCCTTTATATTCTGAAACAGATTTCTGTATTCGGATACAGATTTCTCATTAATAAAATGCAACAATTCGGTAACTATAAAAATTTTAAATATTTGTTTTGCTCCTGTTCTAGTCCGCGAAATTTATTTCAGTATGAGTGCAGCCCTCGCATAAAAAAAGGTTGGGCACCGCTGTTCTAAACAGTTGGATCAATTGAAAGAACACCAAGAATAAAATATTTCTTGAATATTGTGTACAATCTGAATATACCATTAAAAATAGGAGTTCCTATTTAAGATTTCAAAGTTACCCCCTCCCCCCCCAGCCCCTCTCACTAATGAATTTCCCCTGCGAAATAATTCACTTTTGATTTTGGACATTTTTTCGTACAATGCTTAGTTCCCGAGATATTCAGTTGTTTCAAGATAAATGCCTCACCCTGCATAATCTTTCAATTGATATTAATATGTGCAAAAAAATAAATAAATGTAAGATTTTAAACGATGTAAATATATCGGACTGAGAGCTCGATGTTAGTAATGATGTTTGTAAAATTCATGTTAGTACCGGAGGATTAATGAAATATAGGGACGATTGCTGCAATATTTTGCAAATTATAAACTACAACTTTTTGCTACTTTTCTGAATTTCTAGTTTATTAAATTTATCATTAAGATTTTTTTAAAAACTCATTATCTTAATTATCAAAAGGAAACTAATTTTTATGATATCAATTTAGGAACTAATCGCTTTTCCAATAAATTAGAATCATACCTTCAATGTTAACAACATGGAAAGAAATTTTCGTTTATCACCAATGAGGACGGCCTGGCTGACAATGGGCAAAAGTTCCTTGACTGAATCTTCTATAGGTAGAGGGGCAACATTCTCACCACCAGCAGTAATTAATAATTCTGTGCAAAATATTGTATAAACATTAAATGTAAAATACATGTACTTTTTTTTGTGGGATAGGAAATATACAATTATTTGTTTAATAATGTAATCAATAATTTGGAACTTTAAGAGAAAGGCATTTTTGAAATTTGGGTCGAAATATTTCACATATATGAAGATGATCTATGTAAAAACAGAAATAATTTAGATTACATTATTTATGCACAACTTAAAAATTAGTTATCAAAAGAGTCCTCAACACTCCTATGATATGACGTAACTCAATATCCTGCCATTTTTGGATCAACATTATCCTGGTGTTTAGACCTGTTGCTTTGGACATATGGTGTCTGTGTTATAAAACATTTTCTTTTTCAATTACTGTTTCAGTGTCTGCTTATGTATTTTCTGTATAAAAAATTTTCAGTGCATTCCATTTTCAATTTTGGTATACAAAGTGTCATAAATGAAGCATTTAATGCAAGAAACAAGGCAACTAATATTTTGGAGGCCTTTTAAAAAGAATTATGGGGAAGAAAGTAAAATCAGTAGTATTTAATATGTATTGAATAATTAAATGTTAATTATTTCACAGAAGTTTTGCATGCTTTAACATTATTAAATTTAGTTATTGAGAGACCAAGTTGAGATCTCTAATATTGTAAGGCTAAGAACAGTCTGCCCATCTAATAGGCACTCTGCATCAATCCACTAACTAGGGAACCATAAAAACCAAATTTCACACAAAATTGAAATATGTTACTCACCTAAAGCTTCAAAATTATTCAACATAAACTGCAATAATGAAAAAAACAGAGTGCACTTAGTATAAAATCTATGGCTATGTGCGCTCAATTTTTTTTCATTTTGCGGTTTATTTTGAACATCGCGATTTCCTATTTTGCAAGCATCAATAGTAGCTTTAGTTGAGTAACTTATTCAATTTGTGTGAAACTGTGAGGTTCAGGTTTGTATGGGTCCCTAGTGATTTTGAATTTTAAGAAAAAAAATTGATGCTCTAGAAGCAGAACAAATGTAACAGTAAACAATTAGTAGAGCATTGTTTTAATAATTAATTTTCTAATTCTGATATTTCTAATTCTTATATTTTATTGTTTTTATAGACACATTTTGATCCAAGAATAGAAAACAGTCAGTAAATAAATTTTAGCATTAGCATTTTGCAACTAGAATTGGTATAACATTAAGATGCTATTCTTGCAACATATCAATGCTGGTGTTTTAGAAGAAACTTTGCTGGATTAGGTAAGCGCATTTGCACAGAAAGTTCTTTGTATTATGTCAATATGGATTGTTTAAGTAAATATAGTGTACATGGGGAAAATGGTTTTCCTTTTCTTGCATATTTTCCTCTGGAAATAATTGTGTACTTAAAAACTAATTCTCAGACAAATTATTACTCTCCAAAAGCCAGATGTTACTCCATAATCTTGGGTAGCAGCGTATCCAGGTTTTGTTTTTTTTTTTTTATAATCGAGAAAATTTGGAATATGTTGGAACATGTTGTAAAGAAAATTTCTGAACTTCGCTGCCTTGAAGAGTCAGTTGATCATAGAGTGGGTAAATTCGATACGAACATAAAGCTTACAAATCAGTCATATTTATAGAATATCCAAAATAGTCTAACCAGGTAGGAAGGGGCTGACCCAATTATGCTTGTAAGTGAGGGGGGGTTCCCCGTAAGTAATAGAATTATATGGCAAGGTGGTCAATTTTGAAAGGAAAAGGGGACTGCCATATAAAGAGTAGTGACTCCTCCTCCCCCTGGAAATTGTCTTGATAATGAGTATAAATGGCAGTCAAACATTGCTGTATTGATATCATATCATATATCATATTTTGATTAGACTAACATTTATTCAGTTTCACTATACCTTTTATTCTACCAGTTACAAATAAGAAACCATCTTCGTTATAACAGCCAATGTCTCCAGAATGAAGCCAGCCTTCATAATCAAATGCTTCCAAATTCTTTTGTTCATCATTTAAATACCCTGAGAATACGTGTCTTCCTCTAAGACAAATCTAATAAGAAAGAGATAATCAAATCAATGTTTAAGTTTAAACACATCAAAAGGACATCAATTTGTTTCATTTTTAAAATTTTATAAATTATAAAAGAAAAGAAAAATATTCTCTGAGTATACATGGTCTTTTTGTATTGCTTTAGGAAATGAAAAGAAAATTAAGTACCCTTTTCAAATTATTGCATTTATTTTATAAAATTGACCTCTTATTAAAAATATACAGTGTCTTTTATTTTCTATCACGTCCTATTTTCCAGTACACGTAACAGCGCATTCATCTTAACTCTTGCATGTTAAGTATTACTAGTACGACATGTCCAGAAAGCAGAAATGTACTGTTACATTAATCGTGCTCCAAATATAACTCTAACACTGTACAACATTGACCGTGGCTTACAAATACAACGATCACACCATACATGTGCGGGCTAGGTTTGAACAAACATAAAATTTGTTTTACAAGGAGCATAATAATGTACAGTATGGCATTCGTCCTTTAAAGACAGTTTTCTCAAAAACATACTGAAGTTAGGTTGAAATTTTTATCGATGTGTACCTCAAAAATGTGAAATGATAAAACATTTTGTGTGCAGCTCCTACCTTCTATTAGCGCTAGCAAACTCTTAAAGCTACCAATTTTTTGGGTACAAAAGCGTGTCACACAATGTAATTAGGTTGAAAATGTCAATGATGTCATAATCGAAGCACGTTAGCAATTAAAAGAATTTTATCAGTGTTGCCTTTGTGATGCTTCTAAAGTATACACGCTTCCCAGCATCATTTGATATGTGGTTTACCCTTAGTCAGGCACTTTATAAGTTTACTATCTATCCTCCTGAGTAATAAGCTTAACTAATCCCCTTATTAGTAAATAATACTGTCCTGTTGATAAAGTAACAATCTAAGAGGGCCTCACTTAGTTCCGCCACACGACCTACCCCTCCCTTATGTAGTGTAATTATTTTCTCTTACTGCTTGTCCTTATTACTCTCAGTTCTTGGCTGTCTCTAAATTGTGATCGTATAGAACAATCCCATTCACTTAGTATCATCGACATCGTAAACTTCAACCCCTTTTGCTTATACTGCCTCCCAAGACCCCTGATCCCAAGTCAACTTCCATTAACACAACCATAGTTTAAGATACTAAAATTGCGGTTTTTATTAAAAATCAGATTATTATACTACTAAAGAAACAATGTATTAAGATTTGATGAGATAAATTAGTACTTTATTTAAAAAAAAATAATAATAATTATCAAAGTAATGAAATTCCTTTCTTGTCTATACCTGATGGTATGTCAAAGTTTTATAAGAATTTTTTTCTTATCAGATATTTTTAACTAGTATGATAAAATACAGCATATAAGAAAAATTTATCTGCAAACATTTAAGAATTTTTTAATGTCTTAAATAGAGTGCATTTCTCTATCACATGTATCATCCCATAGGGGTGGGGGGCATTCAATAAGTACTGCAACATATTTTTTTACTCAATTTTTTGTTGAAAATATAAACTAAATTTAATGTGTCTCATCCTCTAACTTTCAAACACTACAATTATTTTATTAATTTCATCATCTTCCACTAATGACAGCAAAACAGTTAAATTTCAAAAATAGTATCTATGAGTTTTGAGTGGCCCAAACAACGAGAAGTAATTGAGTTTCTATTGGCAGAAAATGAGGCCATCATAAAAATTCACAGGTGCTTAAAGCCTTTTTAGGTGAAAGCAGTGGATATGAGCACTGTCAGATGGTCAAGAATGAGACCAATCTATACAGGGTGTTTCAAAATTATGTACAATAAATTTAGTGACATATTCTTCAGGTCAAAAGAAGACGAAAATGTTCTATAGCACTTTGTCTGGAAAGGATTTATTTACGCGATACAGCCAACTAAACCCGTGGCTCCAAATTACAGGAATTGTTCAAAGTGCCCGCCACCAGCTCGCACGCACGCTTCGGCTCGTTGCATGAGCGACCGTCTGATGTCATGGAAGAGTTCGTCGCCAGCATTACGAACGGTTTGGCATGCATTTTCAATTCGTTGTCACAGATCCATAATGTTAGGAACTTCTGTGCTGTAGACGATCGTTTTCACATGACCCCACAGAAAAAAGTCCAAGGGATTAAGGCCGGGTGATCTTGCAGGCCAGGCTACCGGTCCACCTCGACCTATCCACCGATTCGTGCACGCAGCATTAAGGTGTGCTCGCACAACATGGCTGAAATGTGCTGGAGCGCCATCATGCATGAACCACATGTTAGATCTTATCAAAAGAGGAACATCTTCCAGTAATTCTGGCAATGCATTCTGCAGAAACAAAAGATACGTTCGCCCAGTCAATCGTGGCGGCAACACATAAGGGCCAATTAAGTAATTTCCGACAATTCCACACAAACTGTTCACGGAGAAACGCTCTTGATGTGCTTGAGCTCTGGTAACATGCGGGTTAGCATCTGCCCAATGGTGCTGGTTGTGAGAATTTACGATTCCTGTCTGGGTGAAGGTTGCTTCGTCCGTGAAAAGTATCTGGCTGAGACAACTATGGTCTGCAGCATGACGATGTTGTATCCATTGGCAAAATCGTTGTCGGTGTGGATAGTCCGTTGGGTTCAGTGCCTGAACCAGTTGCAGGTGGTATGGATGCAAAAGCTGACGATGAAGAATGCGCCAAACAGATGAGTGCGGAATGTGTACCATGGAAGAAATACGACGGGTGCTTGTCTGTGGTTCATCATGTATGATGTCAATTATCACATCCTCCTCATCCGGAGAATGTGCTACAGGCCGCCCTTGTCCTGTTTGACAGCCAAAGGAACCACGCTCCCTCAAATGTCTGTCGACAGATACAAATGTTCGGTTATTTGGCAAACGTCTATTCGGAAAGCGTTCTTGGTAGAGTCTTCTTGCTTCCACAGCATTTCCTTCCGCAAGACCATACATTAGGTGCATGTCAGTGTATTCTGCACTGGAATACGTGTACATGACTTTTTTTTACGTAAATCATAATGCGTATGTCAAAGCACGCAAACGTTCTGAAATTGATATTCCTAGTGGATGCACAGTAGTGAAACTACAGTAATGGAAACAACCGTACACAACTAATGGAACAACCCTAAAGTAGGTTTAAATGGAACAAACCACTCTACCTAGTGTTGGGTCGAAACGCTGGAACTGCTAAAATATCGTCTGCTAACTACTGTGCTTCCCTACTGTATGATATTGGATTACTCGCAAACAAATCATTTCCAGACAAAGTGCTATAGAACATTTTCGTCTTCTTTTGACCTGAAGAATATGTCACTAAATTTATTGTACATAATTTTGAAACACCCTGTCTATAGGCCCCAATTTCTACATAATGCAGGGCCATAGTTTATAAAAGTAGCATTACATATTGATTGATCCTGGTCTTTCAAGTTTAATTAAATAGAGAAAAATAGCAAAGAAAATTCCATGGCTTGGGTTCGAGGAACCTTCGGGTTACCATGGAATTTTCTGTGCTATTTTTCTCTATTTATTAATATCGGAAGTATTGTGTGAAAGCATTCACCAAAGACCATTTTCCAATTACACTAGTCAACACACATTTTGTAGCTAAGACCACACAAAGTGTTCTTAGTAGTAATTTGTAGGTAGAATCCGAATCTGCTTTTATATTTTTTCTATCACATCTAGTTTCCAAGTTATGCATATCGAGACTTCTATGTTAAAGTAATGGGAGTGAGGAAAAGCGGCTACATTGTTAAAGTATCCATATTTTGGGTCCGCAAGGAAATTTACCAGACCCCAAACACTGAATGATTTAAAAATGTTTCATTGTAAAACAAAAAAGCTGTGCATGCTAGAGAAATTTAAAAATTATATTCGTAATCAGCAGAAAACAATACTACCAAAAATCACCCACTTTCATTTTGTTACAAGAAAAATCTTAAATTTTGTTGGCTAGTGTTATTATTTCAAGTTTAAGTTTTGGTATTTCTCTGTACATGTACATCTGTTCTGACATTTAATTATTAATATCGTCACCAGGAGTAGGCGAAAGCACGGAGTATCAGGTAGCATATGTTCTTTTGAACTGGGAATTTTATTGAATAGTTTCAGGTTTTGTGCACCTGTTTCAGCGACGGAAAAATTTTATTTCATGAAAAATAATTTTTCAGCAGGTGAAAGATGAAGCTTTGCTCTCGAAATACATTTTCAGGTCATTTTATTTTTTTATTACTTTTATTCTTTTATTTATTTTATTTTGTTAAATTTTAGCTTTCATTTTGTAATTTTATTCATTTTAGTTTCTGTTGTTAATTTGTTGTCGTTAAAGAGTTGTCATTTTCTACATTCCGGAAGTGGCAAAGGTCCAGTCACGTGATTGCGATGTTTACTTTTCGACATGGTGAATAGATTTTTTTCTTTACAGAAATATGAATATTCTATTCCTAAGTAAAAATATGTAGCATTCTTGATATGTTTTACAATGACGAGCAGCAGCAAACATAATAAGGGAGAATTATATTTTATTTCATACAAATGATGATAAACAAAATAACAGCAAAAATGAAAACTAATTACTGACCTCACCATGACCTTCATAATTACAATGATGCAGCCGAGTTTCTGTGAATGGTGTATTTTTCCCAACGCTTCCAAGACGATAATGTTTTTTCGTATTCATAATATGAGGCCCTATGGAATGCATATTGCAATAAGTATCCTATTATTTTTTATGTAATAAGTAATAATAAGAGCACATCAACAGAGATTCTTATGCCTCTGATATTTGCTGTTCTACCATGAATATTATTATGGTTTTCTATGTTTACCTTGCCCATTTATCAATTTGAAGTCATCCATCATCAATCAAATGATTTTTATTATACAACTATTGCTTGTTTTTATCTCGAGAAGAATTTATGCTTGTTTTTCCATCTTTCCTAGAAAATGAATCATGTTATGAGATACATGTATACAGTGCCTGATAAGTGCCCAAGTGCTTAAAGGTTAAGGGGACTTCTTAAATGATTACAGAATTCTTCCAGAATGTTTAGATGTTGAACTTTCAGTCTCCCTCTAGAAACGGCTCTGATCACAATCACAATTTCATTACCTCACTGCTTATTTAATTTTATATAAGAGAGACTGAGTCTATGAGGGTTATTCTGAAATTAAGTTTCCTCATTTTTTTTTCATACAGAAACTTTATTGCCAAAAAAAAAAAAAAATACACCATAGCATATTGAATGTACATCTTGCACTATTTTTTGACATAGTCACCACCGACATTGAGACATTTGTTGTAGTGTGCAATCAGTTTGAAGAAACCACTCTGGTAAAACTCGGTACCCTGCGATGCAACAAATTGTCGCACAGCCTGCTCCACCTCAGCGTTGTTTTGGAAGTGACGTCCCGAGAGTGCGGCTGTCCATGCAGGGAACAGGTGAAATTGAACAGCTTTCGATCCTCCACACTCTACCTTCCTTCACTGAACAAGCAAAACCAGTGATCAACCATTTGATGAGACATAACCTCTTCACCATACACGGTCTGTAGGAGTTCATGGATGACGAACACACTAGTCCCACATGCTCATTCATACAAGATAACAGCATGCACTTTCATGGCAACCATGTTGTCAGTACACATCTGTCTGCCATCGTGATTTGTACTTGAATAACCTTGGGCACACCAGTCTGCTGCTACGCTCTCTTCTTTGGCGCTCAACACATGCGTCATTCCTCCTCCGCTGACGCACCTTCTGTCGTTGAACTATCAATGGGTGTGGATTCATATAATGATTGTTGTTTCACCTGGTGTACCATCTTCTCTTTCAAAAAAAAATGACGAAACTTACTTTCAGAACAAGTCTCATATATCACAAAAAAAAAGCTGTTCTCGTTCCCTGTTTTACTCTTATGGTTTTGTTACACATTTGTATTGTCGCATTAGAATAACTGAATCATTTTGAACTCTTTGTAAATCTGATTAATACTCAATAAATAGGTTTATATCAATAATTTGGTGTACTTTTATGACAATGATATTAATGTCTCACAAATGTTTATGTAAATAATTAAAAGCTGCAGGTATGGAACTTTCAGTTACCTAAGTAACTGTTTTTGGAATGTGATCAGTTACTATCTGACTGGTGACTCAGGCCTTAGAAGCCTACCTTATTACTGGCTTGACAATGATCCAATGGTGAAATAGGTCCACAGCTAATTGATCATCCATTTATAGATCCCCAGCAGTAATGGTCCTCAATGTAAACATGCCATCCCCCCTACAAAGTCTTTGCATGAAATGGAAAAATATCTGGGCTATATACGTTATTTATATATCGAATAGTATGTGGACTTATAGTTGTAAATATTAATGGTAGAAAAGTGCATACGGGCATATAAAATTTGAATAAAATATAAATCTTAATATTAAAATTAAATACCAGAACATTCACTCATTCCATAGCATTCTAACGCAACAATATTCAATGATAAATAGAATTCTTGAGTTTCTCTTGATAACTGGGCACCTCCACTGAAGTAAAATATGCAATTCTGTAATCCAACAGCATCACGAATCTTCTGTTGAAGCTTCTCTGCAAGGGCATAGCCATATGGAACAGCTGGTTGACTGAAACAAATAAATATGCTTCAATAATCAGTATTTAAGAATTAAAATATGAGAATTTACACCTGTATTGTTTAGTTTTGGAGAATGCAAGTTAAATATGTTTTATTTAAAGTATTCAGAATATACAAGATATATACAGGTATTCAAAGGTATTATAGTTAGGTGCTTCAAACTTTTCATAATTAGATCTTTATTATGACTGTGTTAAAATACACATTAATTATCCCCATCCATATGCAATGTTATATTAACCTTAACTTTTTCCCCTTATGAAATTAAGTTACTCATCTGATTATTCTAAATCTGATGACAAAAGCAAACTTATAAAATGTTAATTAAGAATATCTAAATCTAAATAAATTGTCATCATCAATGCTTTAAATAGACAAGTTTCACAACTTCTTCAACGCATGGAAAAACGCCCAAGGAGATAGAAACCACGTTCTTCCCGCATGGAGAAAGAATGAAACGTTGCTTTGGGGAATCAATCTGAAAATCTTCTAATCTTAGACGACGTCATCTCATATAATGTTGTCCAACAACATATGGCAACGAAACCAAATAAAATTATCAAGTTATCTCTTAGAAGGGTACATGCAAGTTATCAAGTTATCTCTTAGAAGGGTACGCATCTTGAAGGAAAGAAGTTTGCTCTAAAATTAGAGTAAGGCCTTCTCAATAAGGTGGTTACTCTCCGGTGTGCATCTTGTTTAGCTGTGAAGAAATTCAAGATGCATGTTGGCAATTAAATACTATTTAAAATGTACAACCTCTGAAGTCCAATAATAAATGCTTTAATGCTCAAACGAGTTGTTAGTACAGTACGATGAAATAAAAGCTAGCCAAATACATATTAATTGTGTGAATATTCAGATTATATATTTTTTTGTTGTTGAAAAAGATTAATATATCTGGGGGATGCTTATGAAAGTGCCATTTCTTTATTTGCAGGTTAAGTACAAACTGTCATCACATTGATGCAGTCTTAGAATTGCATTACAAAGCAGCATAACTAACTGAAATCCTGATCAGAGCTGTACTGGTGTTTTTTTTTTAAATGTATTACTGTCTTATCAGTCTCTTAGGGATACAATCAAATAACAATAAGACTGCTCCAAGTTTCAAATATTTTTTTGTGGGAGTGCAAAAGCTGGCAAAAATCACGGTCTTTAAAATGAGGAGAGTAAACAACGCTCGCCTCTGTCATTTTAAACTTTGGCTCACCATCTTTCTTAATTTTAGCTATCCACTGTTTTCTAAGTTCGTCTGACTTGGGAAAAGGTGCCAAGTGATTCTAGGAGTGTTTTTTCTATAATTAAGGCATTCTGGAACACTACAAGACATGTTACGATGCATGGCAACCGCAACAGTGAACAGCGAGAAAGGAGCTGGTGACTGGAGATCTCCTACAGAGGTTTGATTTTTCTCATCAGATGGCGATGCTAATCGCTGAAACTTGTCTATTAAGAATATTTTTGATATTGCAAGTGAGTTACCCTGCTCCTTTTATCTGACAAGATTTAATATATGGTTCATAGATCTACCGTATTTATTCATGTATAATAGATACGTGTATAATGCGACCAGAAAACGTGTGATAATTGAATATTCGTGTGGAATGAGACCCCCAAATTTTTGATTCATTGCCATGGAAAAGTGATTGGGAAATTGAGAAAAAAGTGAATTACTGTACTGTAAATTGCATAAACAGTATAATATAGTGTATAATGTACTGCAATGTACAGGGTGATCCAAACGTCCGGAAAAAACTTTAAAACTCAATAATTTGCACACGAATGCAGATAAAAAGATTCTTTCTCAATTAAACATTGAAATGAAGTTAATTTTTTCCCAGGAAAAAATAAATTAATGGTAGAGTTGTTCGGTTTTTGGCCGACAGATGGCTTTGCCAGGTTACAGACAACAGTTTATGCAAATTTTCAGACAGCAAGATGCTGGTGCTAATGTAGGTCTTTTTTTTCAATAAGGAAAAAAAAAAAAAAAGTTCAGGATGAAATGACACTAATAAAGGGGATAATAAATAGTGAATTTTAATATTCCTATAATAAAGACCTTATTACAAAAATAAATCGAGGCTTTACAATATGTAATAAAGGAAAACATTTTATATGTTTATGTCGAGGCTTTACAATAAACAAGGACAATACAAAGGACATTCTTTTCAATATTGATTAAAAAAGATTAGAACATTAACTATGTTACCCTTTGAATACACTGATTGGAAGGATACTTCCTGGACACCTGTAAATATTTTTTTAAATTCTTTCAATTTTAACATAATTACCTGTCCAAACAGCTTTTTGTATAATTTTGGCCAGATTTTAAAGCCCAGTTGATCAAATGCTTCTTGATAAAGCTCATTTGAGTAACACTCTCTATTATTTTTTCACTGATTTTTTCATATACACGAGGAACGGCAAAAAAAGTAGTGGGCTTAACTTCTTTAAGTGTATCAACCAAGCCACCCTAAAAAATATTTTATTTATTTCACAGGTTACATTAAATAAATTTTTAAGTACTAATTTAGCTAATGAAGTTTAAAATATATCTTACTTTCAAAGCATCAGGCTGAGCAAAATATGTAGAGGCAACTACAGCTATACTTGTATAAATGTCAGCTATCTGCAAAATTTACATTGGTTTAAAATGAATGGGAAAATCTTTTTTCTCACACTGTCTTAATATTTATACAATTGTTTATATACTAATAAATACTAGGTGCTGAATGATAAATTTTATTATAACAATATAGAGGAACAAACTCTCTAGTTTTCTTGATGAATGCCACAAAAATAAATCACACAGGGTTAAATCCAGGGATCAGTGTGGCCATCCATTAGCACATCATCTAAGATTTTCCTTTTCATTCAATCCTGAAAGCCACATTTGCTATTATTACCTCTTAACAGCAAACTACGGCAAATTATCTATGTAGGATTTTTATTTTCTTTTAAACGTAGAGAGTTTTCCTCTCTATTTCTGTAAGATTTACTTTTATCCGTAGCTTACTTTACTCGTTATGAATTTTGAAATGTTTCACAGACTTACAAATAATCCTGTATTATTTAACAATATAAAACTGTTTTTTTGAAAATGATAAGCAGTATGATATATTGTGCATATGGCACATAATACTGCATCATATACACGTATATGTTTTTTCTGATGTTTACAGTCGCTGTCTTTTGTTTATGCTTTTATTTTATGATATGCATTCAGGCATCTCTATAATAAATTTCCATAATATAATGTCCAAAACTGCTACAGTTACTAAAGAGAATATCCAAATTCAAATATCAAGCTGATGATTGTGTTTCAATATTTGTAGCATTCATGCAAAAACCCTACCACCATTTTGTCTTAGAACAGCAGACTAGAAACAGATTTTATTAGAATAGCTATTCAAAGGTATATTCTATGGTCACATAACTTTGTTAAAAGCTTGTTCTCTATAATAATTTAAATTAATTGTTATCAAAGTTGTTTGCATTATGTTTTTAGTAAATTTTAATACAGTGCTTGTAACTACTCCCAAGGCTGGTTCAAAATCAATTATTGTAAATTGAAAACAAATATTACCCATAAATAAATATTTCCTCCAGCTGGCACAGATGTAACTATACCACAATTATATAAGGTGGGTCCAAATGAAAAAGAGACTACGGCTATATCTAATGAATATTTTAATTACAGAATATTTGACGTACAGATAATGTGTAACATGACCCGTACACATAATTGCCATTGTTATTAATGTACTGATCCCAGCACATAAGAAGTGAATGAATGGCTTCCGTGTAAAAACTCCTGGGTTGCATACAGATTCATTTTTCCACGATGTTCTCCACTTCCTTATCACAGGTGAAACGATGAACTTTCACTGATATTTTAAGGGGCCGAAAATACGTGAATCAGATGGGGAGATGTTGGGGTGGTACAGATGATGTTTGAGAACTTCCCAACAAAATGTTTCCAGCAGAGGAGGGTCTTCTTGGCTACATGTGGCTTAGGGTTGTCCTGGACCAGCACTATCCCTTCTAGAATTTCCCTCTGCATTTGATTTTGATGGCCTGTTTCAGATTCTTGCCTTCGACACAAAGAAATTGGATAACAGCTCTTTGTGCTGATCTGGAGGAGTCCATCATGCACACGACCACGAAAACAACTTTCCACAACTGATGAAACAGAAGGCAAAATCGTTCGCTACAATTGGAAATCAGGAAAAATCCAGTGCCCACTTCGGTTAGATATAACAGTGCTACAATAAAAATCTCATTTTCATTTGGGCACACCTTATATAATAAGATGTTTATCAATATACTGTAAATTTCTAAAATTTTTCAAATGATGAAGCATAAAATTATATTTACCTGTGCTGCAATATGGCTCAAGGGTAAAAAGGAGACATATCTTATGTGATTTAATATTTCCCAGTTTTCACCTATGTATGTGGATGTATAATACAGCTGGAAATTAAATTAAGATGTTAAAAGAAGATAAAACTACTGCAATGATCTCCCCAGACACTTTTGAAGAGATGCACTGGCTGACTGCTTTTGATAATACTGCCCAGTTTAATAAACAAAAAAATTTCATAATTCTGCATAACATTTTGTTTGTTTTTAGTTTTTGTCTTCCTGGCTATTTCTTTTTTTCCACTGGCCTGATAAAATTTTCTGGGAAGAACACTGCAGTGATAATTATGAATAAGTTATGCATGTAAAATAAAGAAAGAATTAGCTCTTACGTTATCATGGGTTAGCATTACTCCTTTGGGGTTTCCTGTAGTACCAGACTGGAAAAAAAATAATGACATTGAGCAATGATGAAATGCCATTGAAAGATCATACATAAAAAAAAATATCTATTAAATCACTTTTGTTAAAATCGCTTTGAAAAAATTACATTAAAAATGCTAAGTTTTTAAATATGGTATGTACATAATATATATGTTACTTTAAATATTTATTTAATTTTTTTTACTTCTTTAAGGAAATGCAAGTGCAGTTGTCCACAAAAGTAGCAATGATAATAGTTCCATTTATATTTCCATAATAGCAAATATATAATAAATAGAAGAATATTTATATGTACTGTACAAAAAACAAACAAAAGAAAAAAACCCAAACTTACTGTATATATTAGGGTACAGCACTGATTAATTGCTAGACTTTTTATCCTCCTTTCTAAAACTTCATCTGGAACAGTTTTTCCAATTTCTAGTACTTCTTTCCACTGTGAATAATAATAATATACTATATAAAGTGGCTAAACATTCAAAAAGTTTAACAATAAATATGTAATGTGCAGAGAACTGCTCTAATCAAAAATTTTAACCCCATTATTACAAAATTCAGGGAACCCCAAAATTTTTAGTTTCTGTATGAACGAATCTAAAAATTTTCATCAATCATTTAATTTGTTATTAAAATTTTTTTAAGAAAAATGCACGTAATTGGTTATTGAAGTTTGTTTACACGAATGAATATAATTTTTTGGTAATAATACTATTCACAGAGCTCTATAAATTGAAAAGTTCTGGTGGAACATCATTGCCATATAAGACTTAATCTCCTCTAAAACTGTTAACATACACTTCTTATACAGGCTGATTCTGAAAAAGTGTGTATAACTGTTAGCAATAACAGAGGTGACCAGAATGAACATTTTCTTTTAATACAATGTGAGAATTTGAATGCTAACTGAGATATGAACAGAAATAAAAATGCCGCCACCAAGATCAACAAGTTAATAACTCAGGTTCTGCAACGCCTAGAATAATGAATTTTGGAGGAATAATAGGGTACATAAAATCTGTATACCGTTAAAGTTTGATCGAATTCCAACGAGTAGTTTCCGAGTTACCTAGTCAACATTGTAATACGTGGTTGTTAGTATTCACATGTGAGGACGTGTTACGATGTATATATTTATAAAACTAGGCCTGTATGAATCACATTCACATCGAAAATATCTTAAAGAAACACTAAGTCTATGGTTCTTCTATATTTACCTTGGTAAGTGGTGCTACATTAGAAGGCCTACCAGAAGGGAAGTAGCTCTCACTAAAAGCATAGCTATAATCATCAAGCAGCAAAAAATAAAATCCTATCCTCGATTGTATGAGGACCTGGATTTGTCAATGAGGCTTGATTGCGTGTTACCTTGAATGTATACGGGATGATTATGATCAAAAAATTTGTGTGAACAATATGAGAGCTCATTGTGAGAGTTGCTGTTAACGATAAGCATACTCTTTATTAACTCCCCATCATGAGCCTACTGCTTATCTGACTAACAACTCTGTGTTCCATGATCTTAAGTAATTTTCAGAATGTTTCTGTTATCTTTCCATATAAAGTTTCGTTAAAGGTAATTGTTTACTTATTTAGATGGTCTTCAGACTGTGCTTATCTGTTTATTTTCAGAAGTCTGTACATGAAAAACATTCCTTGGACACTCCTTACATACTATCTATCAAGATTATAAAGAATAGTCCTTGAAACTATTAAAAAAATAATGTTCATTGGTGACTTACAGAAAGTACATCCTCAGCTGTTGGTTCACCAATATACTGAATTATGGCTTTTAGATGTGGTAACTGGTCTCTCACTTCTAGTATTTTTTGTAACTGTTGGTCATTTTCTACAACTGCAATATTTGCTTCACTATTCTTCAGAATAAAAGCACATGCAGCAGAAGAATTTGTTAAATAAATTCCCAAAGACATACCACTGAAATATAATAAAACATACGGTTAATTATACACACACATAAATAAAGAATAAATAAATGTAATGACTTTATATTTACCCTGCAAATATTGCAGCTAAATTGGAAATAAACCATTCAGGAGCATTAAAGCCTAAAATTGCAACACTGTGAAATCTTTCTAGGCCAAGCTAGAGAAGAGAAAAAAAGTGAAAAGAAAAAGTGTAAATGGATACAATTTTTATAATTCACTAATTAATAATTATTTGTTAAAAATTAAATAAATAATGGTCTTATGAGGATTTTTACACTCCAAACTTCAGATGTTGAAATTATTGATGAAAATAGGAAAGAAAATTCCACAGCCTGGATTCAAACCAAGAACCTTCTGCTCACCGTGCAGACGCACCAACCAATTGCGCCACTGTGGACATGGAAGCGTTAACGCTATCTACATGTCCTACACGATAATTATTATTTAACTCTTTAAAAAATTGTTTAAAAAATATTAGAAAAAATGATAGATATAGCCTTTTTAAACAGTGTATAAAAATTATAGTAATTTCAAATTGTTAAATTTAACCAGATTCAACCTTGTTTTATCAATTAAATAACTTTAGATATTGTGGCCATGTACATTTAACTGAATCACATTTTTTCAGCTTTAAGCTAGTTATTATATAAGAGTAGGAGTTGTAATAAAGTATATTAATTAAAAAATAAAAACTCCATTTAATTAAAAGAAATATAAATAAAAATGAATAATAAAAACAATGAACAAAAGTCACCCAATGGAGAAATGCAAAGGCTGAAGTGGACAAAATAAAATTGAAACAAAGGTCTTGTGGAGCGTATATAGATGAAACACAGATGAAAAGAAGGTCTTGTGGAGAAATGTTACACGAAACACAGGAAGGAACACAGTAACAGGTAAGAAGATCTATGATGAAAGTCCGATGATCCATAGAAACATAGATGACAAAATTGAAATGTATTTAAAAAACATGTTTTCAGGATTTTTATCCCATTTTCAGTTATAAACTTTTTGAATGAAATTTCAGTTAAAAACATAATAGAAGATATAATAATAAAACAAAACAATGAAATCAAATACAATGTGTGATATTAAAACTGAGGAGATATTGTTATTAGTTCGATTGTTGTGAACAGGATAATGGTATTGGATTGTTGAGTGCAAGGGAAGGGATATTATAGTTTTGTAGTAATTTCCATTTATTATTAATTTCTATAGATGGTTTGGCTAAATTTTTTTCATTCGAAATAATGTTGATGGGTGACTTTTATTCATTGTTTTTATTATTTATTTTTATTTATATTTCTTTTAATTAAATGGAGTTTTAATTTTTTAATTAATATACTTTAAGCTAGTTAAGTGAATCACATTTTTTCCACTTTAAGGTGGTTAACCTGGCATGTCCTTCAAGAATTTTCTTTTTTTTTTTTGTAGCAAGATGGAATCAAAAAATAATCAGGCAAACAAAAAGATTATAGATGAAAATAAAAAAGAAATAATCCTTCCAAGACCATTTTGCAATATACACCTATTTTTAAATGTAAACCAGAAAAATACTGTTATATAATTTTGTAAAAGTTTGCATTTAACTGCTGGTAATTGGGCAGTCAACAAATTCAGCATAGTTAAGATACCCATTCTAAAATCTTGAAAAAAAAATTACACAGGTACCGTCGTTAATCGTTCTGGATTACCATTGTTAACCAAAACTGTCGTTATGCAAAATGTGATTTCTGATAAGATATAATGAGAAATCAATTAATTTGTTCCAGCTGCTCCCCAACAACCATAGTACATGTATATCAACCTCATTTAAAATGTCATAAAACTATGATACATATCATTTATTCATAAGAAATAACTGCTTAAATACTCATTTTCATTATAAACCATATTTATCTATACAATTATATAAAAGAGAGAGCGAAAATGTATACACTCATTCATTCATTCATTCATTCATCCATCCATTCATTATGAAATCTCCAAATCTATGAAGCCTACAAACTTGAAATTTGGCAAGCATATTTCTCTTGGCTTCTAGGTGCTCGCTAAGAAAGGATTTAATTTTTTCTTTCTTCCTCTCCATTGTAGTTTATTTTTAAAATTCAATTTACCTGGAGCTGAACGGGATTTTTGCCAGCCTTAAAAAATTGTGACGTTTGCTTTGTTAATGAAGATTTTTGCGATTGTTCCGTGAAGCAGCATCAACAATGATTGCAAATCTTTCGCGTGAGAATATAGTGTATCTTTTATCTGAATGAGATTTTCGCCAGCATTAAGAAATTATGACGTTGTTTGCTTTGTTTAATGAGGACTTCAACGATTGCTCCATGAAGCACCATCAACAATGACTGCAAGCCTTTGGCACGGAATAGAGGGTTTCTTTTATTTTCTATACATTTTTATCCGAGTTGAACTACTTATAGGTGGGAAGCTGAAATTTAGCGTGCTTATTCCTTGCAGTGTACTTGCAAAAGTTAGGTATGTTTCATTATGTGCAGTGTACATGCGGTGTACTACACGATTTTTCGTCTGCATTATGTAAAACTCACTGAGGCATACACAACATTCCAACACGAGTGAAGCTGGGTAGAACTGTAGAGAGCTATAGTTGGAGAGGGCCATCCATTGGGAGCATTTTAAAAGAATTCTTTTCGGTTTTTCACCATAAATTTTTACTATATATATTCTAAGCTTTTTTCATGTGTTCATTTTTACTGTATGGTGAGTTTTCATGTGGCGTCGCAACAATAAGGCGGCCATACTGGTGCACCAGCATGAGTGCAAATCCTACGTAGTCAAGAAAGCAGCGGTGATGCACCAATATGGTGAACAGCTGACGTTTGATGATGTCAATGAAAAACCTCTATATTGACATATAGATATTGCAAAATTTCATCAAACAAAGAGCCCGAGCAACGGCGGGTATATCAGCTAGTAACCACATAAAATAAAGGTTACATACAATCATCGAAAAACATAAACAGCTAGTTTTGATGGGTCAAACATGTTTGAACTTCACCACTATTCTATATGGCTGCTCTATATTCAACAGTGTCTTCCCATGCATGGCTGAGTCAACACCACCTAAATAGAAGGCCTGCACGCACAGATTTCATACGTTGATACATCATCATACAAAGTCCTAATTTAGGGCTTATAATTGGTAGAAATGCAATTAAAGTTGACTACTTCTGACGTTTTAATAATGTATGACGTTTCCGTGCTCTGGCCTTATCTTCAGGTGGTGTTGGCTGAGTGCAGGATCAGATATTGGCTAAAGGCAGAGATTTGTTATTATGCAGGACAAAAAAATATCTTTGTATCAAACGATGAACGGAAACGCATTAACCAAATTAAAAACCTTATCAAGTGTCGTTAACCAAAACATTTTTTTCTTAACAGCCACTCATCGTTAACCAAGTACATCATTATCTAAGGCTGTCGTTAACCAAGGTTTGGTATCACTGTATACCAAAAATACTGAATGCTATGCAGGGTGTTTCAAAAATACATTTACAAACTTTGGGAGCAGGTTCCTTACACCAAAACAAGAAATAAAGTTCATATATGTCCGAAAATCCTTCGTTTTCGAGTTATTAATGAAAGTTTACAATGTAGGTGATTGGAGCTCGTCCACACATAAACTCAAGTAAATGCTTAAAATGTTTGAACGGAGCACTTTCAATTAACTCACTTCCTGTAGTACATGTACACAATGGACACCTTGAAGACAGGCGAAAGACGAATGTAAGCAAGTCTACCTGGCAACACAATGCCATTTGGGATACAATGAGTCAAACGAACATTAATAACTCGAAAACGAAGCATTTTCGGATATACATGTATGTTTATATGAACTTTGGTGTAAGGAACGTGTTGGCACTCTTCTGTATAAAGATAAGTTGCTTGTTTGGGTGAGGAACCCATCCTTAAAGTTTGTAAACATGTTTTTGATACACCCTGTACATGGAGTATAGTTCATAAACTCTCACGTTGCTAATATACTTAAATAACAATCTCACAAATGATGAATAAATTCTGCTCCATTAGTTCCAATAAAACCACGTTTTGAAAAGCAAACTGCACTACATGAGTAAAATTTTAAAATGATAAGAGTTTAAGCAATATAAAAATATTATCTTTCTTATATTAACAGGAGAAGGAAATTATAACAATTATTTAAAAATAAATAATTTTCTAACTTTGATAAATGCTTTTGCTGCAATGTGAACATCTCTTTGATATTCAGCCCAAGTCCAATGTTGCCATTTTCCATTGCGTTTTACAGATAGTGCGTTTCTTGTAGGATATCGTAACACTGTATTGCGAAAATATGTCACTAACGACATTGCTGGTTTTGCTGCTGGGCCGGTATCTGCAATGCGCAGTTGGACTGCACCATCTCGAGACGAAGTCCATATGTTTTCAGTAGGAATTACATAGTCTGGTCCTTGAAAGAAAAAAAAAATTATGTTTAATTGAAGCATCATTCAATAATAATATTCAATAAAATAATGTTAAATTGGATTATAAAATTTTTCTTGGATTAACGCTTCAACTTTAAATAACTTAAATAAAATTTAAAAATCTAAAAAAAAAGTTTATTAAAATGATTTACTCCAACATTTTAACCGACTTCAAAAAAAGAGTAGGTTCTTTGTTTGTCTGTATGTATATTTTTATTATTTTTATTAACATTTAGAAATGTTCAGCTTCATTCAATTGAAATTATATGTATATACACAGTAGAGCCACGTTAGTAAAGATATTTCATTTTTTTCTTCGACTAAACACTGTTGACAGCATGTAGAAGATGGTCATTAAAATTAGATCATAAATTCAAAAGAAGATCAAAATTTCCATTAATGTGTTGGCCATCCTTCATCCTATCCAGAAGCAACTAAACAATAAGGCAGGTTCTATGTTTTTGATTAGTTAAGAATCTACCGATAGATACACTGAACGACCAATTTATTAGAGACATCCCGCTAATAGCGTGTTGCGTCTCCTTTAGTGGTAAGAACTGCCTCAATATGTGCTGGCATGGATTCAACAAGATGTTGAAACCGTTGCGGAGGAATAGCAGCCCAGGCTGACATCACAGTGTCCCATAATTGGTGCAGATTGGATGGTAATGTGGGAAAACAGCGGATGGTTCTCTCCACTTCAACCCATAAATGCTCGATCGGGTTGCGACCGAGCTGGCCACTGAAGCAGGTGGAAGTCCGTGTCATGTTCTTCAAACCAGTCCAAGACCATTCGAGCATGGTGACAGGGAGCATTGTCCTGCTGAAACTGTCCATCACCACCAGGGAACACAGTCATCATGAACGGGTGCACCTGATCGGCAACAATGTTCAGATAGTGTGTCGCATTCAGGGATGTGTCTACGGATATCAGAGGACCCAGTATGTCCCAAGAGAAGACACCCCAGACCAGCACTCCTCCTCCACCCACCCGTACGAATGTCTGCTGACAGGATGTGTCCATGGCCAGATGCGCAGTCTGCCGTCCGCATGAAGTAGGAACTGCAGTAAGTCAGACCAGGCGACCTTCTTCCACTCATCCAGTGTCCAGTGGCGATGCCTGTGTGCCTATAGCAGGCGTGCTTTCCTATTTTGCGGTGACAGCAACGGTGCCCTTACTGGCCACCTGTTGTTAAACCCAGCTCGGTGCAAGGTGCGCTGCACCGTGTGCTCAGAAACGGGTTGGGATGCTCCCTCATTGAACTGCACTGCAATTTGTTAGGCTGTTCCCATCCTGTTGCTGTGGATGATTCATGCCAGTCACCGTTGGCCTCATTTATCCATGGCCCTGTTTTGTCCAGAGTTGTGTTTGTTGGAGGTTGTTTTTTTGGCATAACTGCCATTCACAGAATACCCTTGACACTGTTGAACTGGAGGAGGTTCGTGGTTTGCAAAATGCTCAACTGCGCCCGTCGAGCTCCAACGATCATGCCTCGTTCAATGTTGGTCAAATCCTTGGATTTATCCATATTCAATCCACTTCTGCTGCTGACTGCAACTTGTGATCCAATGCATCCCTTTTATACACCGCTTCGGCCTGTTCCATTGTTTGGGTGTCACTGGGAGGCCGATCCATTTTCTGTAAGAGGTATCTCTAATAAATTGGTCGTTCAGTGTACAAAATGAGTGGAATTATTATTTAGGACTTATACATAAATACTTTACAAATTAAAGTGTCAGATTTGTGGAATGTATATATTTAGTAAGGTGACCAGGTGTCTCGATGTTTTGGAAGGTATATCAGGACATTTGTTGTCCCGATTTTGTTTATTCTATTCTGACTGTCCCAATTTATATAAAAATTCCTTCAAGATATAACAGGACCAGATCCTTTCCTCACATTATTCAGCCTCTTCCAGTATGCACTGGACCGGATGTCTCATCTCTACTTCTCGGAGATCAATGAGCCATACGAATGCACCCAAAGTGGTCGTCTGAAGCATATTTTTGCTAAGGTTTTTTTGACATCAGAGATTATAAAGAAATTAGGATACTGCAATTTGTGTTAGTTTTATTCACATTGGTGACTTGTGGTAAATGATATCACAATACAGTGGTACCTTGGTTAACGCTGGTCTTAGATAACGACATGCATGGTTAACGATGAGTGGCTGTTAAGAAAAAAATGCCTTGGATAACTAAAGACATTTGATTATGTGCTTAATTTGGTTAATGTGTTTTCGTTCATCATTTGACGTGGAGAAATTTCTTTTCATTCATGACAGTAAACCTCTATCTGATCTTGCACTCGGCATGCACAGGATATTGTTGAACAGAGAACAGCCACGTAGCATAGTGGTGAAGCTCAGGTATAATTGACCCATCAGAAACGGCTGTTTACATTTTTTGATGATTGTATCTTTCCTTGTACTGTACTGTGCTTTATTTTATGTGATTATAAATGTAGGTTTTGGTGAAAGTGAGTTTTTTAAGCATTTATTTTTTATAAATAAATGAGCTAAGCACAAGCGGCTGAAATGAGATTTCTGAGAGGCGTGGCAGGTATTACCCTACTAGATATTGTACACAGCAGCACAATAAGGGAGTCTTTAGGTGTTGAGCCGCTACTTCTCCACATAGAGAGATCTCAGTTGCGCTGGTATGGCCACATGATACAGATGCCGCAAACTGGTCTTCCTAGGCAGTTGTTATCTTCCAAGCCGGTGGGTAAGAGATCAAGGGGTTGGCCTAGAACCAGATGGCTAGACTACATGGAGAATCTGGGTTCGATTCGCTTGGGTATTACCAGGGAGGACATGCACTTGATGGCGGAAGATCGCGATCGCTGGAGATCCTCCATAGGGCTGCTGCCCCTGCAACCCTAATGGATAAGTGGATTTGAAACATAAGTAAGTAAGTAAGTAAGTAAGTAAGTAAGTAAGTAAGTATTTGATAGGTACTATGGTTGTTGGGGAGGAGCCAGAACAAATTAATCGATTTCCCATTGTATTTTATGGCATATCGCACCTTGGATAATAATGGTTTTGGAACGGATTACAGACAATAAAAGAAAATTTATAAATACTTATTTTTGTAAATAAATCTTTCTTCTTCTTTATTCGATTTTGGCCATCTTTGGACTGCGTGACTTAACAGTCACGATTTCCTATCATATTTTTGTGTTAAGTAAAGTTTGAAAGGGTGAATCAGTATATACCAGATTCAAATTTGAAACTGGAATTGTTAGTTCCAGATTATGAATGAAAATGATGAAAGAATGATAATGAAAAGGGACAAACACAAACATCCATGCCCTCGGTGAGATTCGAACCCGCGACTCGCTGGTTTCGAGAGTGGCAAGACCTGCGCCTTAATACACTCGGCCACCGGGCCGGCAAATAAATGTTTATTATTATATTTACACAAAAAAAAAAAATCGCCCTTCTGTCTCGATTTTTGAATTGAAAAATCTGATCACTTTATAAATTTATTTAGCCTTTAAGTTATAAAAATTTTATGCAGGAAACAAAAAATATTATAGAGGGTTTATTAACAAAGAGAAAAATATCTGCTTTTGCAAAACACATTATCAATAGAAACATTGACCCAGCAGAAGACATAATAGATGTTAATCATCCCTACCAAGGGCAATAAAAAACTTGGAATATTAGAAAATGCTGAAATATAGGGTGACCCAAAAAAAACTTAATCACTTTGAGAGCTGATAACAGTTTAATTCATTAACAGATTATAATGATAATTTAACAAGTGCATATTAGCATAATGTGGAAATGTTTCCAATCATAATTATCAGTCATGTTTAGCATATAAAATAAACAGTGCCCAGGATGAGCAATCACGAAGATCACATGATCTGTGCAGTTCCATTTTTAGATACAATCTCTGTGCCAGTTCTAGAGCTTTTAGCACCTCGAGAGAAAATTTCTCTTGCGTGGTCCCTGTCCCAAATCAAAAAATACTATGAATTTTGTTTTCCATTCAGTAGTTGCTCAGTGTCTTCACTGTAAAAAAAAATTGTCTCTTGAAACAATAATATTATCAATGATAAGAATAATGGTCCAGTGTCCTTTGTGCACCCCTAAAATATTGGCACCCTGAATGGCCACTTCGCTCGATCATAAGTACTGTTTTTGCTAATGGATAAATATGGCTTAGGGCTTGTATAAATTCGAAGATGGTCATACGAGGGCTGCTTTTTAAGTAAGGTCCGTTTTATAATAAAAACAAAACTACTATAAATTTTAAAAATTTTTTTCTTTACCAGATTCTTTATACCTTTAACTATTATTCTACATAGTTTCCAAATTTATTTAAGCACTTGTCATAGCGCTCAATGAACTTCCTCATGACACTTCATAGAAGTCTGCTGCAGTGGAGAAAGCCATGCAGTTTTCTCTTGTTCATCGTCGCTGAAGTGTATGCTGCCAATGAACTCCTTTAGATCCTGGAACAGGTGGTAGCCACTGGATGCGAGGTCTAAACTGTATTAGTGAAAAGTGAGTGGTGAAGTTGTTCCCAGCTAATCAGATCTTTTGTTTGGGAAAACTTGAGCATCCCTTTAAAAATAGCCCTCATAATTGGTTCTAACGGTGCCAATGGAATTTCAATACCAGGATATGACTTATGATATATCTCAGTTCATTGCAATAATCATAAATGAATATCATATGTGATGCATGACTGGATCTCTGCATTTGTGTATAATCATTGTTGTCGTCATCTGTTGTCATTGCTAATGTTACCCAAGATGTTTGGTTGATAGCATGGTCTATAGAAGTAAATGGTCATCGAGCTTCCACCATTTTTCATTGTTTCAAGAAGCTAAGGAAAACAGATTGTGTCAGGTGCCGCATTAAAGTCGACCATGACCTACTATAGAGAAGGCCTCCACAATGACGAGCAGTTATTAGTGTTGGCCTCGCCGCAATGAAATGTGATGTCAGTCTGTTGTCATTTTTTTTTTTTTTAATATTTTATGTCATTTTGTAAGTTTCATAAGTTTTGAACAACAAAAATTGACAAAATAAATTATTTTAGGTTAGTAAAATGCTGTTTCCTGTCAGTTTCTGATTGATTAAAACTAATCTTAGTCATTTATGCATGCACCAATTTCCTTTTTCTTTCGTACTAGTAGGAATGTTTTAGCAATAAATTATCAAGGAACAATAGATGTTTATGTAGAGCGTTTCAACAACAGATGCTTACGTAGAACATTTAACAATAAATTATTTGGAAATGCTTAAAAAAAACATAAAGAACTTTTTTATGTTTACTGTTTAATGCTTAAAAAAAACATAAAAAATATATTTTGAATATTTACTGAACTCAACTTATAAAGGTTGAAATCAATTTCTTTTTTTAAAAAAAAATATTATTCTCAATGAAAATCGATTGATCAAGTGAATTAATTATTAAATTTACTTTATTTCTTTAGCAAAAGATGAATAGATCGTGGTTGTAACAAAATTAGTATTTATTACAAGAAAGGTTTCTAGACCATCATCAGTTAGAAAATATAGAAGTTACGATGGTCTAGACTGCGTCTTGGGATAAATAACTTTTGTTGCAACCAGGGCTATCATATTTTGGTACAGTGTTCTTTGTAATGTGGAACTAGTAAATATATACAGTACTTTATTACTTACCTAACTGATGTGGTGGCTCATATGTGTCGGTAAATGGCGATGAAATAATGTTTTTCACAAAATTTCTATACGATTGTTCGTTTTTATTTAAATAATCAGACACCATTTTATCTCCATTACTTAATGGTTGCAGTGGAATTCCATTTGTTAGATTTAAGTTGTTCCCATCTCCATTCATGTAAGTTTTGGGTTGGCAAGAGTTAGATTCACTGATACTCTTTCCTTTCCAAGAGTTATTTGCTTTATCCTTATGCAGACTGTTTGTAATGTTTTCTTTTGAATCATTTTTCATGTAGATGTTATCATCATATGGCTGTTGACCACTAGCACAATTAAGTTTCGAAGAAATTCGAGAAAACTTTTTGCTTTTTCGTACTTCACTGTTGTTCTTTGAATCCATACTTTTACCTGCAAAATAAGAAAAATAGATGAGAAAAAAATGAATTTTTCAAGTAGCATCTGAAAAAAAAAAAATCCCTTTGTTCCCTCGGATTCAGTTCTTCGTCATATCAACCTTCCTGAGAGATTTCCCCCTCCTCTTTAATCTATATACCTATATATGCTTATCTACTTTTCCTGTTTAACAGGGGTGTATCTAGGAAATGTGCCAAATTGCTAGTGTACTTGAAGGGAGAGCATCAATGTCTAGTGTTTTCTGACACCCTCCTGGCAAGGGTACCAAATACCCTAAGTACGTCACTGCTGTTTAAATCTGTAGATGCTTATCTGCCAAAACGTGTCGATCATTTTTCTATTGAATGATGTATTGCTTCCTGAAAACTTCGTTTGAATTATTGTATTACAGTATTTATCAATACAAGATCTATTCCTGAAATCACAGAGTGAAGGTATCAGAATATGCCTTTGTGTTTATAAAGCACTATTTATTGAGCTGGGACTATTTTATGTCTAAAGAAAAATGGAACGGGCTTTAAAACTCAATTGTTAGACATTGTTGAAAAGGAACCCACTGCAACTTTCCTCGAACAGGTTATAGCTTTGCTAATTATGAAAATTCATAAAAGATGAATTCTATTTAGTAAAAGTCTTGCAAAAGTTTCAAATATCCCAGTGAACAAACTCACTCCCTTGACGACACAACTAGAAAAAGAGACTGAAGAGCTGAACTTTTTCCCCCAAAGGAAAAGGTGTATGTTGTTTGAATTATCAGGACCGTGTGCAACATTCTAAATACCACCTTCCCAGAAAGATGGATTGGGCGAAGTGGCCCTGTAACCTGGCCAGCTCACTCACCTGACCTCAACCCACTTGATTTCTTTGTTTGGGGCCATCTTCAGAGCTTAGTGTATGAAACACCTGTGGACACAGCAGATGATCTTGTAGCATGAATTGCTATTGCTGCTGGTGCCATTCAAGATACTCCAGACATGCTTCACCAGGTACGAGAATCCTTACGTCGGCGGTGTCAGCTATGTCGCACTACCGGTGGCCGTGACTTCAAACATTTGCTTTGAACTGGCGTCATTATTGTACATAATGTTTACAGCTTTTTTGTCTCTTTTGGTTGGCATCTAAACCAGATGACACACATGATATACACGAAACCGTATTATTGTCATTAACATACTGTCTTGTACATAAAATGTGATAGTTCCTGAACAATGTACTTGCGACTCCACAATGTATTAAAAGAAAATGTTCATTCTGGTCACCTCTGTCACTGCTTACAGTTATACACACTTTTTCAGAATCACCCTGTATATTTAATAATAGAATTTTCATAACAGGAGTTCCCAGAAAGACCATGCCTAACGAATATCACCTCCAGTATCGCTAATGAACTAGTGTATAAGTCATTGTTGCATTTTCGTAAATTTGCCTTCAAGATGTTTTGCGTTATGGGAGACTTAAAGGAACCATGAATTTACATGAAGTTTGAATCATTACTTACTAATTTTTAATCTTATTGCTTACCTTATAATGTTTTATGAAATACATAATTATATTGAAATTTTAATAAATTTTTTTACCTTAGTTATTATTTTATATATTTAATTGTAAGTTTGATGATTTGTGACTTTATGATATATTAATATATGTTCATGAACTTATACAATTTTACACTACTAACAACTGACACTGACCCTTGATTATTATTTATTATATAATTTTTTATACATATTGTGCAACATCACTTATGCAATTTGAATCAGGGAGCCCCCTAAGACCTAACTTGTCAGTTTATTACCATACTGGTCTTAGTCGGGCTTTGATGTATTATACCTAACTAACTAACTAACTAACTAACTAAATAAATAAATAAATAAATATGGGTCTATGGCTATGACTCTAAAACAGCATTCATCTCAGTGGAAGCTACTGAATCCATAAAAAGTGATAAAAAGCACATCAAGTTCAGAGCAACAGGAAAACAATGTTGATTCTTTTTTTTTTTTTTTTTTTTTTTTTTTTTTTTTTTTTTTTTTTTTTTTGACACCCCAAAGGCTTTTCACAAGGAATTTGTCCTAAGGTTAATTGGCTGTTCTACTGTGATATACTGAGAATAAGATATATAAATCAATATTGTTTTCATGTTGCTCCAAATCTGACATTTTTTTTTTAGTCTTGGTGAAACCGATACGAGGGACCTAAGTCTGTACCTATTTTTTGTAACCTTCCTCCCATATGATTGGATTGTTCCACGACCAATCATTTAAGAAAGAAGGACTCCTCCTTCATATAAACTATGGCACAACATCCACTAATTCGACTGAAGATTGTTTTATAACCAAAATGCATAGCTAATGTATTAAAACATTTGTTGCAATATAGAACTTTCATCTCGTTAATTAACTACGCAACATGAACTATATGTGCGAATATAGTCCGATATTGACACGACTTCTACTTAGTTTGAGGATCATATGTGTAAACCTACGTTTCGTCTCCAGTTTGAGACATAATTTCATGCAACTTCGTAGTTCATTCATGTCAGTCACAATGCTCATGTTCATCTCAAAATAGCTTGAACATAACTTCAAAAATTGTATAAAGGAAATAAATGGTAATGATAACTTGCAGTTTCTTAGGTAGATTGGAGATGCATCCAGCAACTTAGCCATTGTAGTAAGCACTGTTGGGGGGGGGGGGGGGGGGCATATTATTTTGGGAACTTTTGGCTCACATCCAGTATCATTATAATGATAGCATGATAGTACTTATCAATGTTTTCTACCTCCTCTGCCCCTCTCTTAATAGGCTCTCATAAGTCACCAAGTGACTTTAAATCTTCTTCCTTTTTTAAACCAGCAGGATTTGCAGACACTCTGATTGCATTTTAATATTTTACTATTGCACAACATAAATGAAAAAGCTACTGATATTACAAAAGAGTAAAGCTCTTATTAGTCTTGATAATTGTGTTGTGTGCAATTTTTATTATATACATATATCTAAATCTATTAATGATTTTAAAATGTTATAAACTGGGGAGAACGAAATAAAATATTTAATTAAAAACTACTAGTGATGTCTATTGACAAAAGCTTAAACAGAATTGAAGCAGATTAAAACTGGCCATTTTTAATGTATTGTTACCATAAGCATTCCATTAGGCATTGCCAGATGTGACATGTGTGCTTAAACTATAATGAATTTAACGCTTTTTTCCCCCATGTTTTTCTTGTATTATATGGATGGATAAACATAAAATTCAAAATAAATCTTCACTTTTAAAGTTGATATAGAATAAGATTTTTTTTTAACAGCAACAGGAATAGTGGGAAAAAGGCTGTTAAGAATTTATATAAATACATAATTATGGCCATAAGAAATACTGACCACACAAAAATTCTAAATTATTGAACTAAATAACTTTTGAGGTAAATATTATATAGCTTATCAATGTGTGTATAATTCATAAAATGTTAATAATTTTAACCATTATTTATTTTTTATTAAAATAGTGTACTTTATTTCAGATAAAAAAAAGTATACAGTGTATAATAATAATAGAAGTTTATCATCTCTCCCTTTATTTTTAATTATATTAATTATTAGGCTAATTTTCATATCAAATTAAAAATATAACAAGTTTTCCTGGTGTTTTCATCAAATGAATAGATAAAACTGTAGATATAATTTCCATAAATATATATGTTTATTTGACTTTATTAATATTCCATAAATTCTTGGATGTTAACGGGTTTTTTTTTCTAAACCAGAATATGATATAAAGTGGCACAAGGCTTTACAAAACTCTCTAGATAAACAGGCAAATTTTAATGAATATCGAATAGTAAAAATAGGCAAATTTTGTTTCATAATTATTAATCATTTCTGTATTTAATAAATATATGCATCTGTAATTTTGATGATGCTTCATTCTTTCGAAATCTAGTGCTATTCACTTGCTTCTATTTGTAAAGCAAATCCAGTTTCAATTATAAACATTTTAAATAAACAATTTGAAGAAAATAATAGAACAAATCTCTATAAAAAAATAAAGGTGTTCTATAAAGGTGTTTTGAAAAAAATAATTTGATTGTGGAAAAGATTTAGGAGATTAATCAACTGCAGATTCTCCCCTGTCACTTTAGAATGAAACTGCCATGCTAAGGAAATAATAATATTTTATATAAAATTACAACATTATTTTTTTTATTCATCTGACTACTTCTTCACTGCTTCTCTTCTCTAAGAATACTGATCCATTCTCTATATAGTACAATATATTAACACATGTATAAGCAGTGTAACAAAAAGTGTTTAGTTATTAATGTGTTTCATATTTGTTTGTTCACATGAATTTATTTCATTCATTTATTTTGTCTAATAAATATTTTTCATTTTTCCACTTTATCAAAAATTGAAATAAATCCATTAAAAATGTATTACAAATAAATAATGTTTTTCTTAAAGTGGCTAAAATTATATAAAATATTATTATAGTTTATCAAATTTTTATATTCTTTACCTGAGTTTAGAGCTGGCATTAAAATGTATTGTAGGATTAACGCAATCACAGGTTGAAAACGTTCAGAACTACTCTGAAACTATAGCAGGAAAGGATCTCTCACTTTTTGTTTACTTACAACATGTGTGGTTTCATCGAGAGAGTGGCATGATGTAGAAAGGGAGGAGCTTATCTGGCTTGCAGAACCTAAACAATTAACAGAACACATGAGGAAATTTTATTCGGAAATTTTTTTTTAAAAACATATTTATTAAAATCATGCACTTTTGATTCTTTAAACACATAATATTACTCTAAGAATACCGTTTTTCTTTTCTTTTCTTTTATTTTTATTAGAATCAATGTCAATTTTTCAAATTGAATAGATGAAAATATAGAGTTTTTAAAGTGAGAATGGTTAAATTTTATTACAATTCAAAAAGCTGAGATAATTTTATAATTAATATCTAAATTTGAGATATTTAGGATTCTGATAAATTTTCTTTTTACAGTTTTTAACCTAAGTTTAAATAGAGAATCATATAATCTTAAGAAATTTTTTTTCACATTTGTTTACTAGATTTTGTTTTTATTGCATTATCCCTGACTAGTGCAGATAAATAAGCTTACTGTTAGTTTTAAAAGGCAAGTATTTTTAAACAGAAATTTCCTGGCTTGTATTCTTCTTTAAACAAGACACTTAAAAATGTACGACAAAATTTGTTAATGAAGTACATTTACGTGTTTTATGCTACCTTTGAATCGTTTATTTTCAGATAACTTTTTTTTTTTTAATGCAACTTCCAAAGCAAAAAGAAAACCCCACTGCTTCATAGTCTTTTCAAATGATAACAAGGCGAATGGGATTGTATTTCAAAATGTTCTTTTACATCATAGGTTTTCCAAATGATTTGTCTTTCAAATGCATATAAAGCGTACCTGCTTAATTAATCATATATAGAAAGGTGAAGACATTGACCCTTATATCCACAATTTTTTTCTGTATGTCTGATAAAAACTTTAATTCTGTATAATACAGAATATATCTGTCAGGTGTAGACATGCAAACAGATGTTTATAGAAGAACTTTGATAATTCGAAAGAATTAAAGAATATTCTAAAATAGAATACTCAAGAGTTATTGTAAAGGAAGAGAAACCTCCTACCACAGAAAAACATACAATATATACATATTTTGAAGTCTCAATCTTGCCATTGAGAATTAAGGCATGGCCTTCAAGAAACAAATCTGGTATTTCATATCTTGGATATTTTTGTGGTTACAGGTTTCTTTTCCCTTCCTTTAGATGCAAATTCACACACAGTTCCTTTTATTTTTTATGAAGAGTTCTTGAGTTCTATTTAGAGACGGCAATTTACATTTAATATATATTTTTTCCATGCTTAGAATTTCAAATTTGGACAAACAGTATGAAAAAAACAAGAATGGATTCAGGAAAAAAACAAACAATTTGAAGTTTCATTGAGCCAAATCTTTATATTACATGGTATGTGTTAAAATTTTTATTGTTATAGATTTAGAACAAAAAGCATTTGGTTTTTATTTCATATTTTATAATTTTTTTATGTTCATAGCTGATACGTTGCATTATGAATTCCACAAATTTTACAGCCAAAACAATATTTTCATATATTCTTTTTAATACTGGCTGTATGGATTTTTGCAATTATTGTTTTGCAACAGATATGCGTTAATATCCATATTTTATTTTTAAGTTTGTTACAAGTCTAAGGGATGCTGTTTACATTCTGTTAATCCAGTATTAAATGATAAATTATACTTTAAATAAATCCCTTTTTTAAGAAATTAGAAACTTTAAGGGAGAAAATATTACAATTTTATTAACCGAGACTGTTTCAACATAAAAGAGCCATTATAATAATAAAATGAATGATCATTTGAAACCAGATATTTCTATGCCTGTTATTCCATGCTTCATATGTAAACTACGAGGGCATATTGAAAAGTAATGCCTCCATGGCTGTAACTTCTTTATTTTTTAACCGATTTTCAAAATTCTTTTTGTATCTATACTTACATTTGTCCTCTATGTAATGCACTATTCACTTTTTGACATAGTCCCCATCCCTTTCCACGCATTGCGCCAACGCGTGACTAGTCGGGTGAACCCATCGGAGAGGAATTCTGGGATTGTCGTCGACATGAAGATTGAATGGCAGCTTTGGATCCTCTTCTGCAGCACGATAACGCCAGTCTGCACACGATCACCACACATCAGAGGGGGTTGCAGCACCTACAGTTCAAAGATGAAAAACTGCAGTTCAAAAATGAAAGACTTTGCACCTTGCGACTTTCACCACTTCCCAAAGAGGAAAGAGCACCTTAAGGGGCATGAGTTGCGTTCTGACAACGAGGTGAAACTTGCCATTCGGTCCTGGTGTCGACAACAACTCCGGAATTCCTCTCCGACGGGTTCACCCGACTAGTCACGCGTTGGCGCAATGCGTGGAAAGGGATGGGGACTATGTCGAAAAGTGAATAGTGCATTACATAGAGGACAAATGTAAGTATCAGATACAAAAAGAATTTTGAAAATCGGTTAAAAAATAAAGTTACAGCCATGGAGGCATTACTTTTCAATATGCCCTCGTACATGAAGAGAGTATTAATAAAATCCCAACACAGATTATTGAAAGTATTATTCGTCATGACAACTGAAAATACCACCATCCAAAGAGGTCAGTAACTTCGAATTTTTTTTTTGTCTAAGAGGTTCTTCCTTCTTATACAAGCAATTCCACACAGTATTTCCTTATTTTTTCAGTAGTGAGCATAATGGCTAAACTTTCAGTGCCATAACAGTTGCCAGGAACTAGATTACAAAGATAAGCCTGCTAACATAATCTAAACATCATGGTGTCATTTCAAAATGTCTTGTCTGGTGCAGTGAAAGACTTTGCTTAACAAATCAACACTTTGGTAATGATATAAAATGACAATTCATGCCACACTCTTTCCAGCTAGATGGTCAACGAACTATACCCTTTGCCTTCCTTATGTCAACCTTTGTGGCATAGGGCAGGAGAACAAAATCTATGAGAGGTGCTGGCAAAGGTAATGGGAAATTCTTTTTTGTTTCTCCTGGCTTCTTAGTCCACTGATTGTGGTTGATGGAGCCATGAACACCCAATACTAACTAGATATCTTGGACATTTATATGAAAATTTTGAATTACTGGTGGTTCAAAATTAGCTTTGTTTTAAAAAGAGAGCAGAATGCAACTTTTGTTTGCAACTAGGCTCTTATGTCAGCTATCTCCATGAAACTTGGAGTTTACTGGGAGGACATAGTCCATTAATTGTTCCAATTTAGCTTCCTACAAGGTGAAGGAACATTTCTCTATCAGTACTTGCCACAGTTATTACTGGCTGGTTTGAAGATTAATATACAAGTAATGAATTGATCAATTTAAAGTTACCACCTGAAGCCAATAGAGCATCTGTGGGACGAGTTCGAATGTCGAGTGCGACCACGTGTTTTTAAGAGGAAGTGGGCAAAAGTACTGGCACCCTGCTCAAATTTTGGTACAGTTATAATGCCAAAATGACTTCATTTATGATGCAAATGGTAGCTGTTAAGGTGGTTACCACTAGATACTGTATTAGACATACAGGGTGTTTCTAAATTATCTCCCGTATTATACATGTTTATTACTCAAAAACTATTACAGATTTTAAAGTGATTTATTTTATTCACAAAGAAAAACTCAAAAAGTTTGTTAGCATGCCTTAATAAATTTCAATATGCCCCCCATTTATGGCGTGAAGGACGTCAAAGCAAAACTCGATTTCCTCCCATGTTCGGGCTAGCATTTCAGCGATTGTTTCAATTATTCTGTTCCTGAGAGTTTCAATGTCATCAACGTTGGTCTTGAACACTCTGTCTTTCACATATCCCCAGAAGAAAAAATCCAGACGGTTTGCATCGGGTGAGTAAGGGGGCCAAGGGATTGACCCATCCCTTCTAATCCATCATCCTAGAAAGTTCGTATCAAGGCACTGCCTAACTTGCAGGCCCCATTGAGGAGGTGCTCCATCTTGTTGGTAGACTGTGTTGGGCTGCAGTTCTTCCACCTGTGGAATCGGGTAGTTCTCCAGCATATTTAGGTTGGTTGCAGCAGTAATGGTGTCTTCAGTGAAAAAAGAAAGGTCCTATTACTCGATGATGCATTAAACCGCACCTTTGGAATGTCGCATATATGCTCCCTTAGAACGTGGGGGTTTTGTGAGCCCCAAATGCGGCAGTTGTGTTGGTTTGCTGCTCCATAAGTATGGATTGTTGCCTCATCAGAAAACAAAATGTCCTCAAGAAAGATGGGATCATTGTCGATTTTTTGGAGCATATCCTCAGCAAACTTCTTGTGTTCGGTCGGTCATCTGGCTTCAGTTCATGCATCATCTGGATTTTGTAGGGTGTAAGATGAAGGCGGTGCTTCACTATTTTATGTATGGATGTTATTGGCATATCCGGTTGACAAGCCACTTGGCGAAGTGATTTACGGTGACTAGGATCAAACGCCTCCCCGACCTTTTCTACTCTGTGGTGTCGCTGAAGGTCTACCAGCACCCTGTATTTAAAAATTGTTCATGCCATAGCTTAATTGACTTATGATTTGGAGGAACCTTTTTAAACTTTGTTTTGAACATTCTCTGAACTGTAATCATTGACTTAAATTATGCAAGCCATAACACACACTGAGCTTTTTCTTGAACACTTGCCATTGTTTACTGCATCTCGCAAAAAATGGAACAACGGGCCAACAATGGTACCATGTGCCAACCACGTGTTTTATTATCAACTCACGTGAGGCTAAGAAACTGTTTGAGTTTTTCTTTGTGAATATAAAAAAATCACGTTAAAATCTGTAATAGATTTAAGTAATAAACATGTAGAATACGGGAGATAATTTAGAAATACCCTGTATTGTAAATGATATCTGATATGAAAAGATCATGTGGTATACATAAGTATTGAAGGAACAAGCAATACAGGGTGCCTTGCCTAAAGTGAACCAATAGCCAACTTCTAAAATACAAATCTGACAGAGTACATTCAATGGAAGAATTTTTGTACTTTTATGTGAGGGGTTTTTATGTGTATTCCATTTCCAAAAAAATAATGCCTTTTTAAAATATGGAAGTCAATTTTGATAGGTGCAATGGAAACCCTTATTTTTAATGCCTTTTCTTTAAATCCAAACCCACCACACTGTCAGTGCCTCTATCTCCTAAACGATTGGATCAATTGGAAAAAACTCCAAGAATAAAACATTTCTCAAATGTTGTCTACAATCTGAAAATACCATTAACAATAAGGATTTCCATTGTATATTTCAAAGTTGATTTCCATATTCGAAAATGGCATTTTTTTTAAAAGGAATACACACAAAAATCCCTCACATAAAAGTACAATGATTCTTCCATTGAAAGTATTCTGTCAGACTTTTATTTTAGAAGGTTATTGGTTCACTTTAGGCGAGACACCCTGTATATGAAGAAACTAAAGTTTTAAAAGTAGTTTCACTAACCAAAAGATGAGATATAGTGAAATAATCAATCAGTAGTGGAGATATTTATTTATTATTTTTTTTTACTGTTGTGATAAGTTGCTGTTTAAATATATTAACAGTATCCAATAAGGCAGTAGTTCTCGACCTTTTCACAAGCACTAAAACAAAATTTTTAACTACTGCAAATCACTCTAACAAAATAACTAACAAAACAACTAACAAATAATGCCAATGATCCTTTCCAAGTACCACCAGTGGTATAGAATAATATAGTGAGAATACCACTTGTTGAGAACCATTGCAATAAGGTATTGCAGTCAGAAATAATTGATATTTGCATGGTTGTATGGTATATTTGCTTCAAGGTTCTGACATGGAGCTAGATTGATCTGCACACTGTTGCTTAGTGGTCATTCTATTTCAGCCCAGACAGCCTATGGTGACCCCGGTAGATGGGGCCATGTGAGTATGTTGGTTCATTGACATCATATCCTGGTGATGATTGATCTCGAGAAACTTAGAATTGTTACTATGCTATAGCAATAGAATGGCCCATCTGTTTGTACCAACTGTAAATCTTAATAGATGATCCAAATTAAACTTCCCATCACCACTATCTGTAACATTTTATCTACTTAAAGGGCAAATGACACCAAAACGGAATTGATTTCATATACAGTCAGTTCTCGTTAATACGAAATCGTGGGGACCAAGAAATTTTTTCGTATTATTCGTATTTCGTATAAACCAACAATACTAAAAGTGTTATGAAATAAGCACAGAAATAGAGTACTTTAAGTTAGAAATAATTTTTATTCATCTCTCCTAAAAAAATCTGTAATAACAGTTTGATTTTCTAAATCACTATTGACTTTACAATATAATGTAAATAAGTTTTCAGGAACATCCTGAATATACAATATATAAGATTTAATTTCCTCCATCAATTCTAACATTCTCTGATTTGATGGAGCAGATTGAATTTAAATGATAAGATTTCTCGGGCAGAAGATTATAAAATAGGACGGATTCGTCACTAGAGCACGCGAAATTTTCAATGTTCAGCTGGCTTGCAAACTGGTTAGCTTTTTCTTTTAGAATATCGCCGCTAATGGGAATATTCTTTTGTCGAGCCTAAAACAAATACAGCGTACAGTACATTATAGAAAAAAAGCTTACAGTAATTTCTACAGCACTGTATTGTACTACATGTATACCGGAATAGAAAAAACGTTAACTTGCTTGTTTAAACCATGTTAAAAATACCGTTTCCATGTCTTCGTGTGCTGCTTAAATAACCGATATTTTTTATCGAATTAAAATTATCGAATAAAAAGTATCGACTGATTAAAAAAATCGAGTATTCATTTATTCGAATAATTCAGAAGCAATCACATATGAAATGACTTTGAAAATTATTTTTATTAACTTTACACTTCGAAATCTGAAATTTTATCATTAAAATTGTTCCTAAAAGGACTATTTTTCAATAAAATTATGAAATTTTCCTTCGTATAAACCGTATTTTAATGAAAATATGTTCGTATAAAGCAGAAAATTTTACATAGTAATTGCTTTCTCGGGGACGGGCCACAAAATGTCTTCTTATTAACCGGAATTTCGTATTAACCAGTTTCGTATTAACGAGAATTGACTGTAGTTTTAAATACTTTCCTGATACTCAATATCAATTTTATTATTTTTTTACTTTCATTTTTAATAAAAGAAATCATAATTTAAAGGCCATTTCCAGTAATATAAAATCATTTTGAATTTTGTCAAAAACTCCCACAATAGCGTTGCTTAGACATCAGCTTAGGTAACCGAGGCCAACGAGATTTACAGGTCGTGGCACGATTCATAAGACCGTGGCGCGATATTAATTTCATTGGCTGGCTTGGTAAAGCTGACGTCACTCGCAGCTAATGTTTTTGAATGGAGGGGCCTCCATTTCGCTTATTTGTTGCCTCTTTCTTAAAAAATTTGTAACTTTTTTCCATAAAAATTTGTTGTTTTCTTTTTTTTATGTTATATTCTTTCTGATTATTTATTATCTCAATCGTGATACATTTGGTGTCATTTGCCCTTTAATTCAGTCTTGTGTTGGAAAATTTAAATGGAGATGCTTACTTTACGTCTTTTTCTTGCCTAGATCTTGATTTAGAGCACTGATTATAGTAAGTTAATAATATGGATTTTGCAATCTGATTAATAAGCTGGATTACTTCTGTGATATTGCATTTCATACAAGCACAATCATTTAGCGTCCCTTTATAATGTGTAGCTTTCTGTTATTTCTATGTTATTAATGATGTTTTTCTTATGGGAATCTCTTAAGAAAAACAGTGCCTTTTCAAACTAGTGCCCTGTAGAAAAAGTCTATCTTCTTGACCTATAAATACGGTCCTGATAAGAAAATAAGCTAAACAACAATGTAAACTTAGCAAAGTACATAAGTTATGAAAGAGAATTTATTTATATAATATCGCAGATATAGAGTATTTGAAAAATCCACTTAAAATCTGTAATTTGAATGTAGGTATCCAAAAGAACTTTCTGTATTTTCCAAATTTTGAAGTTTTCAATAAATGTCTAAGGAGATATATGAAAAATATTGTGCTTTTAATGGGAGATTTTTTTTAAACTATTACTTTGAAGCAGTCTCAGATAAAAGCAAAGAACTTAATGCTATATCAAATGTCTAAATTGTAAATATTTTTAAATCATGAACTCAAGAATTTTGTTTGCAGACTTTCTCAATAGAAAGCATTCATGTCCACATACAGACCAGTGGTGAGTGGAGCCAATCTACATTGGGTTGCCAGTCTACAGTTTTTAAATTTTTTAAGAATTTTACAAGTTGAATGTTTGATTGCAGTATGGTTACTTTGAACAGCTTAAACATTTGCTACAAACTAAACTGAAAATTCAACTTTTGTTTCACATTATTAATTTTATTTCATTTCTAAATTTCCTATTATCTTTTCATGAAGCACCTGAGATTTTTTTTAATTATTTAATTTTTTTTAATGTATTTCTTCTAATATATAAAAATAAACTTGCTGTTTATGATAAAATCAGCGTGTTTTAAATTTTCCATTATAATAAAAAATAAAAAGCATCAAAGAAATATATCTTCATCAGCATTCGGTAGCCTTCATTTTTTATTATTTTAATAATTGGGCCCTTCCCTATTTCATGATATTTTAAATATCTGTTTAGAAGATCTACAATTATCTATTAATAAATAAAATTTTTGGCATTAAACTTGTTAAATTATAGTATCACAAATTTTTATGCAGTTGATAAAAAATTTTTCACTACACATGTAAAATTATTTCTTCGGCATTGTCAATATTTTCACTAATATGGTACATTTGTTTTAATTAATAAATTTGTTTTTAATTTCATACTTGTTCTAATGCTTTTAAACATAAACACTAAAGAGGAATAATTTGATTTTATTTTTCTTTGGAAACTACAATGTTCATTTATGGACCTACATCAATTTTCTTTTACTATTAAAATGTTCTTCTGTGCAAAAGAATGAAGTATATTCACTGAACCGCTAGGAACTTAAAGTATTAGCTCTTCTTTAAGACACTCCCTTAAGAAATTTCTTGTATTTTATGAATATATATATACATATACGTTCACCGATAATACGAATGGCAGAAGCATAAGAAAAGTTGAAAAATGTAAATAGTAAAGCAAAATTATAAAAGTAAATTACATTCTAATAATGTTGCACCTACCCGTATTGGTCGATGTGAAATTTTCAACTAGCTATGACTCAACACAAGAGATAGAATAGATAAAATTTTGGTACTCAATAGGCAGATTTTTCACATGCCACTTTAGTGACCATTCTCATTATGCAAGCCATATTAAATTCTGTCAAAACTCCATTATCAAACAGTTTGGACAAAAAAATAACTTCATTTCTTCCTAAAATAAAGGATGGCTTTTCAAATATTTTATCTCCAAGGCAAAAATGCTGGCCACGTAATACGCTGGAAGAGGGGAGAAGAGAAGTAAGAGCAACAGGTCAAACACCTGCCACGCTCCACAGCAGTCAGAGCAGGTTAAATAGTCTCCTCTCCCGACAGAGTTCTGTATACACTTGTAAGACATATACTCTCTCAATTTTGTCCAATACAGAAATAAAATTTAACATCATGGGGAAAAAAGTTAAGCTATTAAATTATCAATAAATAAATAAGTAATTATATTGAATTAAATTCAATTTAAGCTTTCTGTTGCAAAGTGTAAAGGCTGTTATTAAACTAACATACTTTTAATATTTTATAGGAACGTAAATTTTAGTGATGGCAGTGATTTCTTTTTTAAAAATATTCTAAAAATTAAAAATAAAATCGTAAAAGAAATGAAATAATATTTCATAACTCCAAAAAAAATAAAACTAGCAATATTTAAAAATTTCTGCAAAGTCTAAAATTAAAAATGATGTTAAAGAAATTAACACTTCCTGATAAAATACAATGCTAAATCTATATTTACTTCTAAAGTTATTTGAGTTTTTGGTTTTAGGTAAGCCTCTACCTTGACCTTGCTGACTCACTCATTCACTGGCTCATTCAAGTTCCTCCTCTTTATAATTCTTGGAAATACTTTGTGGATATATTAAGTCAAGGGTTTATTATATACCCTTCGACATAAAAATAAATTTATTTGAATTATTTGCTCAACAATTATACCTTACTGTAATTTTCTTATTAAACTGCACTGTTAATGATATAAATGAGCTATAATATTTAATAATAATAATATTAATAATAATAATAAATTTAAATTTAAATGAGTTTAGTCTCCTATTTAATGGGGGAAAATCGTAAAATTAATAAAAACAAAAAATTTAATAATAAATAATAATAATAATAATTTAAAAAAAAGTTTAAGATTGAAATGAAAATAATGATTAAGATTGATTAAAATTCGATTATTGATTCCTGTAAAAGCAGTTACACTATTTGCAAAGGATGTCTACATCAGATAAAATAGGTCATAATTGTTGTATCATAAAATGTGTTTAAGGCAACATTCATATTTAATAATATCAAAAGAAAAAAAAACAACAAATAAACAAATTAAAGGTGAGAAAATAACTTACATGCCCATCATGTTAAGGGAACGAGTTTAAAATTATTTAAAACTCTTAATGCTGCCATTATTACCAAAACAATGTAAGAAAGTGAAAATAGTAAGAAAGAGACTCCTGAAAAAGAATTGAAGATTCAATTTTTATATTGATTTCAATTTGATTAAGCTTCAATTCAGTTATTAATAATTAATGATCCCAATTTCGATTAATTAATTATCTATGTTATCTTTTATTGCTGCATTTTTTTATAAAGGAGACACTGGGTGCTTTGCTCGATGGCTTTTAGCCTTTCAAACCCTCTTGTTCTCCCTATGCTTTCTATTTATTTTGCTTTTTCTTTTGTGAAATTTTATACTTGAAATTAAATAAATACATTTTAAAAAATTAATTTCAGTAAACGGAATGTAGCAAACAAACACTGTTATATTATATCATCATGTTACATATCGGTTGCAGCCGACATTATATATTCAATTATTCATCAATGTCCATTTTACGATACAGTAATTTTATTTGGACAGCTTTAGTTGTAAATGAATACTGAAGCTGTCTGAAAGGACGAATTATTGTAAAATGGACATTGATGAATACTTGAATGACCTTTATCATTTCAAAAGAGTAGTCTCTATTGTAATTGGAAGAATCTGTATTTTTATAACTAAAAATTTATAGAAACAGGTGTCCAACTAATAAAGTAATTATGAAGCCAAGCAGTAAAACCAGTAAACAGTGGGGATGGGGCGGGGCCCGCTACCAAAATAAAAAAAGTGTGCATTATGTATAAAGTACAGTATTTAAAAATAATTTGAAATGGTGGAAAGTATGGTACATTCACACAGGCCTCTCACTTTATCATGAAAAGAGAAAAATAAACGGAAAAAATTTTTTGTGGGGGGGGGGGGGGGGGGGAGTGGAACAAAAAAATTTATATACACGTATACACATATACCTAAAAAACCATTGTAATTCAAAATTGACTCATTAGGCGCAGATAATTTATTTACAAAAATTATTTGTCTCTGAGAGAGAGGAGTGCGTACATGTCAAATTTATTAACTTTGGTTCGCTGGTAGGAATGTTTTAGCAATTTAAAAAAAAAATTAGTATCTCTAAAAAGGCTTAACAAATTTTCATTAAAAAAAAAGTCAATGCATACTTTAAGGAATCTTTTAAGTATGTTAATGAAATAAAATTTAAAAAAAAAAAATTTTGGGGAGGGGGTCCTTAATAACTCCAAAATGGTTCATCAGAGCCAAACAAGGTACAGTAGACCCTCGATTAATCGGGATCGGATTATCAGGGAAGGCCCTAAACTTCATTTATCACTAAACAGTGAGGTAAACTACTGTACTTTTATATTATTTTTTGCTACATGTATTTTTTTTTTTTTTTTTTTTTTTGTATTATACATACTAGCTGTAAAACTAAATATTGTAACATTAAAATTTATGTTCGTATGTTCTAATAATTTTACATTTTCTATCATTTTATCAAAAATTTTCAACAAAATTTGAATGAATTCGATTATCCAGTATATTCGCTTACCTGGGACGAGGCGGTTAATCGAGAGTGTACTGTATATACAAAAAATATTCCGTCTTAATATGGGGAGTCCGTACATATCGAATGTGTTGAGTTCATTGGTTTGAAGGCTACAGCCATTTCTTCATTTTTAGAAAAAACTTAATATCTCTGAAAAGGCTTAACCAATTGCTATAAAAAATACGTCAAGGCACGGTTTAAGGAACTCCGTAACATGTATTAACCTTCCTTCAGCAACTCTTCCCTGGTATTAATTTCATTTGGTTCTGCTTTTTGCCGTTTCGGAGGAGTTAGCTGCACAAAATTGGTCATCTACGATGTGCTACCTAAAATTTCCAAGAATTTTCTTGAAAAAACAGAAAACTTACCTTACACCCTAATTTACACTGTCACGCCTTCAAATTAGAAACACCTGGCACGTATGCAACGATCCCAGCAATTTTCCCAATTTTGAAAACACTCCTGGAAGTCCAAAGGCTGTAGGGTGTTCAAGACCAGTTGCGATTCCACTTTGGATATCTTCAGTGGAGTCGGTTAAAGTCGAGACTTCGTCTTTTCATTTTAGAGAAGAGATAGAAGTCGCAGGGGCTAAGTTAGTGAGTAACATTTCTTGTTTGTTCTTTGAAGTCCAGCTATTGCCTATCCATAGATAAAAGTGTTGAATGTACCAAGGGAACACGTGTACTGTTAATTACATGCATGGTTGAGTTTTATTTTCTGGTATAAGTACAGTTTTCAATAAATCCATTGGTTAGGGAGGGTGGGGGACCGTTGTCGTTGTTTTTTTGTTGTTTATTTGCCAGGAATTCCTTCACAACGAGCGAGGTGTGTGCGCGCGCGTTGTCATGGTGGAGGAACCAGTTTTTGTTCTTCCACAACTCGGGCCGTTTGCGCGAAATTTTCCTTCAGTCTCTTCAAATCGCAGGAAAACTTCCTGTTGAAGTCTGGCCAGGTCGAATAATTTGAAAATTATCTCAAGCACAAGAACGCTTTGCAACACAAATAGCAGTAACTCGCCTACGATTATGAAACTGAAAGATGCACCAAGAGGCATCTAGGGGCAGAACCTGGTGCTGTTTTTGGTTTGGGCGGAATATTCACCTCGCATGTACAGACGGGATTTTTTTTCATAATTTCAACATATCTTCTCGAATCACGAGTCTTTAAGTCGATTTCAGGAGGAAAAAAAAATTGGAGTTGGGGATACAAATACATAGTCCATCAGCCTTCGTGAGTGGTCGGCCAACAAGGAAGCAACAAATAATGCAAAGAGAATCTCTGGGTTAAACATTTCTGTTTTTGTTTTTAATTTTAACTTATTTTCTTAGATGGTTGTGTAGATGGAAACGTTGCTCTGGTCGTGGCCCGGAATGTGTTAGCTAGAGATTGTCAAGAAATGTGTTACCCAGAAACTATTACTCATTCTCTCTACATCGCATTGTTATTACTAGAACTCTATAACTCTTATAGAGATGTATTACATCTAAAGGTGGTAACCGGTTTTAGTCAACTTCAACTCAAATAATATTTTTAACAGAAATTAATTCGAAAAGATACGTTGAAATTTTGCGGAAAAACAACTCGCTGAGGTGAATAATTTTTGAATATAAATTGATGGGAGATAATGGGGATTTGATATTGAGGTTTTTACTTGGAGAGATATTGAGGTTTTTATTTTAAAAAAAAATAATTAAATAATAACACTAGTCAACACGCATTTTTGTGACTAAGACCACACATAGTGTTCTAAGTAGTAATTTGTATGTAGAATCCGAATCTGCTTTTATATTTTTTCTATTACATCACGTTTCCAAGTTATGCACTTCGAGACTTCTATGTTAAAGTAATGGGAGTGAAGAGAAGCGGCTACATTGTTAAAGTATCCATATTTTGGGGCCGCAAGGAAATTTACCAGGCCCCAAACACTGAATGATTTAAAAATGTTTCATTGTAAAACAAGAAAGCTGTGCGTGCTAGAGAAATTTAAAAATTATATTCGTAATAAGCAGAAAAAATACTACCAAAAATCACTCACTTTCATTTTGTCACATGAAAAATCTTAAATTTTGTTGGCCAGTGTAATTAATCAAAATTGGCCGTAGGAGTATGAAAAAAGAATTAATTTTTGGTCGTAGTGGGAGGGAAATGTACCACTCCAACATTTCAAATTCATAACATAATTTAGAACCAACATTACTATACATTAATTCAACTAGCTGAACCCGTGCGAAAAACATCCTCACAGAAAAAGTCAAAATGTTAATGATTAATGGTTAGTAAGGTATATCTCTAGTATTTAAAATAAATCATAAAAAAAGTATTATAAGGTACTTTTTGCTTTATCTTTTTGGGCGATCTCAAACAGCTGTCATGGGTCAACTAATTCGTCAAATAGTTGATTATTATTTTAAACAAGAATGATGGCTGGTTTTACAAACGGGAAATTGAGTTTTTTGTGATTCATTAAATATAAACAAAGGAAAAAGAAAAGCTAGATTTATTATTAATAAAGGAAAGGAGTGTTTAGTACTCAATTACTCAATTCATCAAGTAATATCTTAATGTCCGCTTTTTTTAATGTAAAATCCAGTAAATTAAAAAAAATAAAATAAACTGAAAATGATACAGTCATTAATTTTGAATAGAGTCTTGTAGAATAGATGTCATGAAGGTTGACGGAATTCTACAAGACTCTGTCAAGATTGGTGACTGTATCATTGTCAATTTATTTTATTTTTAAACTAGCAGAGGACCCGGCTTTGCCCGGGATAATTACACATGTAGAACAATCTCAAAAAGTTAAATTATAACTCCAAATTGGTTAAATAATAACTCAATCAAAGAGACTATCCATTCTAAGAAAAATCCGAAAAACAGGAGTTCTAGGTGATATACCGGGAATTTATTTAACCTCTTGTTAACTTGCCTCAGATCAAAATGATATCCGTCCTCACCACCGGGGAAAATCACTGGATACTTTAGACCAAGTTTTTCTTGCCCTTGACGTAGAAGCTCTTATACCCTCTTGCTCTATTCGAAACTCCCTTTGTTCAGATGTTTCTAATGCCCGTATAGATTTTTCTGTTATATTAATTGATTAATGAATATCTTAATGTTCATTTCCTATGATTTTTTTTTATTAATCTTAAGCTAGATTTCCTATGGTTTTTATTAATGAATCACCATTACGCGCAGGAAAAAAAATAAATAACATTTCAAATATCTAGTTTTGCTGACTCTCGGAAGAAATAGAAGGAATTTGTATCGTTGACAAACAAAAATCTTTAAAGTAAAGTAAAGTAAAGTAAAGTAAATTAAGTGCAAACAAAAGCACAATCCAATATCCATAAAATCATACAGTCGATTTCATTATATAACTCCGTCAACTCACCACCGCTTATATTGATCTAACCGGCTTTTAAAAACATCGACACTAGGAGACTCAATCACCTCGGACGGAAGACTATTCCAAATATTTACTATTCTAAAACAATAAGAATACTTTTCAAAATCGTTATGTGGTCTTTCTTTATAAATTGAAAACCTATGATCCCCTGGTCTAGGGTCATCCTTTAATTTAAAAAAAATATTATAATCCAGATCAACTTTATGTGTAAATAGTCTGTATGTAAAAATCAAATCCGCCCTAATACGGCGGTCCCTCTGCTTTAAAAGCCTCAAATCATGTAGACGGGTTTCATAATCCCGATAATTATTATCCAACCTGTTGTCTGAATATAACATTCTAGTGACTCTTCTGCAAATGGCTTCAATTGTTAGTTTATCTTTCTCAAGATACGGGCACCAAGCGCTCGCACTATATTCCAAATGTGGCCTTATATAAATTTTGTACAAGTCACGAAGCGTATTCCCACTTCTTATAATAAAGGATTTCTTAATACGACCCAAAGCTTGGTTGGCCTGAGAAGCTGCACTCCTACACTGCAGACAGACCTTACGGTCTGCAGATTGTATAACCCCTAAATCCCTAAAAAGGGTAACCTCCTCCAATTGTTGATTAGAAACTGTAAAACGGGTTTCGTCAACAGACCCAATCTTCACTATTTTACATTTATCAATGTTGAACTTTAAACCCAAATTCTGAAGGTTACCAACTAATCTATCAAGATCGTTCTGAATGCTCACAGGATCCACCCCAAATAACTTAAGGTCGTCCGCGAATAAAAGAACTTCGTTGTGTATACCGTCGATGGCAATAGCCATCACCAGCGCAAACAAAATTGGGGCCAATGGTGAACCTTGGGGCACCCCGCTTTTCACAAAGCCCATATGAGAGTCGACGTGATCGACGCAAGTAACTTGTCTCCTATCCACAAAGAAATCGAATAGCCAGTCTCCGATGTTGCCCCCCCAAGCCAAACTTGACGGCCGTTGATACCAGCACCTCGTGAGGGACAGAATCAAATGCTTTAGCGATATCCGTAAAAACAGTGTAAACAGTTTTGTGGCTACGGAGCAAGATCTGAACCTTCCGTTGATAAGTGAGTAGATTTGTTAGGCAGGAGCGGCCAGAACGGAAGCCATGTTGGGAATTATGCATCAGATTGTGTTCATTTAAGTAAGTTATAATATGCGTTTTAATAATACCTTCCAAAACCTTGCCTAGCACAGGTACCAGGCTCACCGGTCGATAATTCTCAGGTTTCGAAGAATCCCCTTTTTTAAATATCGGTATAACTCGAGCGGTTTTCCAATCCTGAGGCAATTTGCCACATTCCAAGGAAAGTTGATACATCTTCGCTATCGGGTCAGATAATTGTATGGCACATTCTTTAAGAACCCTAGGATGGATTCCGTCCATGCCTGTCGCCTTGTTAACATCAAGCTTATTGAGTGCCTTAAAAACCTCCCTGCCTGTCACTACCAAGTCCGACAACTCAAGATGACCGTTCCCATCAACACCTTTCTCCAATCCGGACCAAAACTCTTGAAAATACTTCTCGATCTCATCAACACTGCCAGTTTTATTAAACACCGATAAAAAATGGGACTGCAACAAATTCGCTTTACTATCGGCGTCGTGACGTATCGAGCCATCGTAATCCACCAGAATAGGAATTGCAGTTTTTAACCTTAATTGTTTTTTTATATACCTGAATAGAATTTTGGGAATATACATATAATTTAAAGGGAATTTAAAAGAATATACATATAATGTAAAGGTAATGTCATGGTGATTAAGCTTGGGGGGAGGCCGTGGTCTGGTGGGCTTTCACTGACCACAACTGTGAAGTTAAGCTACATCAGGCACGGCTAGTCACTGGATGGGTGACCATCCC
>JAHWFO010057933.1:92857-115963 GCA_023313115.1 Rhysida immarginata | reverse complement strand
CCCCCCCCCCCCCCCCCGGCTGCTGCGACCATCATCCAGCAGTCGAGAATCCAGGTCCATACAGGGCTCTGGATGGACGTATTGGACCCCGATTCATAAAAAAAAATTATAAATGATTCATCGGGTTTTAAAAGACTGTATTACACAAAATAATGAGTGTTACATGAAAAGAACCAGAAACTGTCCACATTTTAGTCATAACACTACAAATGTTCAATGTGCGCCCCCTTTGTCACACGACACACGTCAATGCGGTAGTCCAGTTCGGCCCACACGCGTCCCAGCATTTCCCCATTGACGTTCATCAGAGCTGCGGTAATGTGGTCTCGTAATTCATCCAGTGTTGCTGGCATATTTAAATTTAAATTCGGATATATTCTCTTTCGTTTGGTGATTGTTACGAACGAGAGCTATCAATAGCTTGGAAGCTGTAAGACTTCAAAACCCGATGAATCATTTATAATCGCCCTGTATATTGTAAAAATACCCGAACTAAATAGAAAGGAAAAATAAACCTCTTGTCCACAATAGGTGGTTTAATAAGAAAAATGCAAACACCAAGATTTTCAAGATATATTTATTTTCCTTTTGTATTGTTCCTATTCGCGGTGTTTTTGGTTTTTTAGTCCGAAAAATCGACTAGTGGCAACCTGCCAGTTAATATACAAAACATTTATTTGCTCAGTGCAAACATTTTCTTCACTTTTGAAATCGTATCTTATTTGCAGGAATAACAGTAAATATTAATATATTTTCTTCCAGCTACCCAATTACATGGCCACAATCCAAATGATCTGAGACAAAAACTGTTTGCGGCGGACTTGCAATAGTGCTGTCAGCGATGTGAAAAATGTGTACAGCTGAGGGGTGGCCATGTTGAGAAGTGACGGCACTTTCAGATTTGTGGGGTTAGTATTTTTCTCAAAAAAATATAATAACAATAATAAGGAGATCTTAGAGCTTGAATGCACCTCATAGTATTTTCAAATTCTTTAAACAATCTTAGTATGCAAATAAAGTCTGTCAGGATTATTGACAGAAATAACTCGCAACTTAAAATAGAAATAACCAAAATCTACCAGTCATTTAGTTATATCCAATCTCAGAAAAATTGAAACTGTATTTAAAATCCCATTATTTTCGTAAAAACCCTTTGAAGCTTTTAAGGTTTCCTCTTGTCTACTCTCTAGGCCTTTATTTACATTTTATTTTCAACATTGTTTTTAACGTCAATTCAAGAAGTCGGTCGTTCTGTTGTTGTTTTTTTTCCCCCGAATTTTTTTTATTTTGACTTCAAAGTCGGATAGAGCTTCGAAAAGTAAGTAGAAGTTACAGTAGGTTCCAAAAAAGTTAGACCACCCTCAGAAAGCTGTCACTCAACATTTTATTTTGCAACATTACGATGGAGTTTTTACAAATAGCAAAAAAATAAATACATATAACGAAAGAGCACCCGCTTCTTTAGTATCTCACTAAAGATCAAGCATCTGTAGACAAGGAAACAGTAAATAAACAAAATTAAATACACGTCACACGTTCCATAAAACGTAGACCACCACGTCAAAGGTGACAAAATTCTTAGACCACTTACATTTGTTATCCTAAGAGGACCGTATGTCTACACCCAAATAGATTGCAGAGTGGTAGGTATCGTAATTTGCATATTATTCTATTGCGTGATAAAGAATTTTAAGCAGGGAAAATATACATTACAACAATTTCACTGATAAAACAGCTGGTCATCATGCCTAAGGGGAAAACACTATCAGAAGATATGCGACAACTTATTGTTGATAACCACAAGTCGGGGTTATCAGAGAGGGAAATAAGTCAGGATCTACATGTAAGCAAAACAACCGTGCACCAAATTCTCCAACGGTATTCACAAACAGGATCAGTTACTCCAGGAATGTCATCAGGTCGGCCTCGAAAAATGTCTAAGGGTGATGATAGGACCCTTAAAGTGATTGTGAGCAAAAATCGCCGTGACAGTGCTCACGAACTAACCAAACAATGGAATGATGCTACTGACAAGAATGTTTCTGCAGCTACTACTCGTCACCGGATCAGAGAGATGCACTACAGATTTTAAGCCGCACGTGTCAAACCCTTCTTGACAACAACCCAGAAACGAAAACGCGAATATGGTCATATTGCCTCTGCATATGTGGGACATGATTATTTGGTCAGACGAATCGTGTTTCGAACTTTCATTGAGCGAGAACAGTCGTTATGTCATTCGAGGAAATCAACATGCTGCAACTCCGATGCTGATGAAGCGCTCCATGAAATTCCCTCAGAGCGTCTTGGTATGGGGATGTATGAATGCGAAGGGAGTAGGAAGGCTGGCGTTTATCGACGGAACAATGGATTCCACTCGTTACATCAACGTTCTCGAAAACAGTCTTCTTCCCTCAGTAGAAAAACTGCGTCCAGACGTGACATCATCTTTCGGCAAGATGGGGCGACTTGTCACACGAGCAAGACCACAAAGCAATGGCTTGAAAACGAGCAAATTGACATTCTTCCATGGCCATCTCAGAGTCCTGATCTATCACCCATTGAAAACATCTGGGGTTTAATGAAGAAACGCCTACGCAAAAGAAGACCTAGGACCATTGATGGGCTAAAGGCTGCTCTACAAGAAATCTGGAATGCCATCACCCCTGAGGAGTGTCAGGAGCTTGTTTCTACAATGCCCAAGCGTTTAGCAGCTGTTGTCAAGGCAAAAGGGGATGCTACGAAATACGCTCCCCTTAGGATGACAAATGTAAGTGGTCTAAGAATTTTGTCACCTTTGACGTGGTGGTCTACGTTTTATGGAACGTGTTACGTGTATTTAATTTTATTTATTTACAGATGCTTGATCTTTAGTGAGACACTAAAGAAGCGGGTGCTCTTTCGTTATATGTATTTATTTTTTTGCTATTTGTAAAAACTCCATCATAATGTTGCAAAATAAAATGTTGAGTGACAGCTTTCTGAGGGTGGTCTAATTTTTTTGGAACCTACTGTATAATAAAGTCCTTCGGGAGCCGGCCAAAATGATTAAATTTAACTGCTGTTTTGGCCATGTTTCTAGATAGATAGGACATGTATGCTAATTATAACTTTTACTTACTTTTTGATGCTCTACCCGAATCTGAAGTCAAAAAAAAAAATTGGCAGCGGAACGACCAACTTCGGAATGCAGTAACGATGCTTTTAATTAACATCGCTCTGGCAATGCAGTAACATGCATTCTCAGTTATTTTTATATATATATATAATTACGTATGTAGAGAATGAGAGCGAAAACAAATTACCTTCGACAACACTTGGTGGACACAGAGTGAAACAACACAGAACAATTGACCTTTCGGACAGAAGCTGTTGTTCAGTTGTTTCACAATGCTCCCAGCTTTTCTTTAAATTATAGGAGAGTCATTTGACACTGATACTATTGGAAAAAATGTAAGGAAACGTTCCGCGACCTGGAATGAAACCAGGAACCACGAGTATTAAGCTCGTCGCCTCTACCAATTAGGTTATCGCGACTGTCTCCAAGTAGCCAAGATGGAAGCCCAATGTTAGGACGGGCACCCGTCTCGCAGATCGGGAATTCCTACTTTCCAGACCATCAGAAAGCTGATGAACACACAAGAAATTAATAAATGAAAACTGAATAAGGTAATGTACTATTAGAAAAGATGGAAAGAAAAATTCCGCAACGTGGATTCGAGCCAGGAACTACTAGTATCGCGCTCGCCTTCTCTACCACTTTATCAGTCGTATCATTATCTTAGGCTTGGAGCTTTAACTCCAGTTTTCATTTATTAAGTAGCGGAAGAATGAAGCTACTTATTGTTTTCACAATGTCCGTCTGTGTCCCCTTCATAATTTCCGCATTTTTTGAGGTAAAAGGTTAAAATTCGGAATGTAGCTTACTATGCGCATGTGCACCTTCACTATTTAGTTTTACTTAAACTATTTTCTGTTAATATAATTAAATTTTAATTGCGGGGGAAATCTCTAACAATTAAAAATTAAAGGAAATGTGGAACAGAGAAATAGTCTTCTTCATATGAATCGCTATATTTCTCTCTTAAAACATTCCCTTAATGTAATCATAGCCGAAACGAAACCGAAACATATCTGGCACTAAATCGTCAGCTAGAATATGATACTCCGAATACCTTGCTGTTCTCTTTTATCATTTTCTTACTAGTCTTTGGCAAGAAAAAATAGGAACCAATCGTAACGAATTAACAAACTAAATAAGGAAAGAAACTAGTGATGTCAAGATCCGGATAATTCAAGATCCGGATATCCGGATCTTTTTTTCGAACCTAGGTCCGAGAACCGGATGTTGGTCAGAAATCCGAGATCCGGAACTTGGATCCGAGATCCGAAAATCGGATCTTAGACAGGAAATTGTGTATATGCAAACTTTTTCTGAAAGCAGTTTATAAAAGCTTTTATTAAGTGATAGCCTAGTCCTCTTAAGTCCTAATTAGTCTTAATACGCATCCAGCGAAAGATCCGAAATCCGGATCCGATATCCGAGATCCGGAACTGATATCCGACATCCGAAATCTGGATCCGATATCAGAGATCCGAAATCCTGATCCAAGGTCCGGATACGGACCCGGATCCGGATCCGGATATTTCTAGATCCGAATCCGGATATTATCAGATCCGAATCAGAGATCCGGATCCAACGGACATCACTAAAAGAAACCATACCGGTATGTAAATATGAAATCGGAATTTTTGTATAGAAAATATACGTTTATTGTCTGAAAATGAAAAAAAAAATGTTATCGCCATATCGAGTCGCGCGACTTGTCTGTTGAGTGACAGTGGATGTCTGAGAGTGGTGCTGTATAAATAGAATCCTCATAATTAATACCGTCTCTTAATTTTACATAGTCGTGTAAAACACAGAACTTTAATAATATTTTCCGCAAAGTTAACAAAGTTACCAATATAATTTCTGTAAAGTGTTCTGTGTAATAACGCCATTTGTTACACATAATTCCAGCATATTTTCATTCAACATATCTTCGAGCCAAAGATAAACGATAGTTGAATATATTCTTTCGTAGGATAACATTTTACCGCAATATGATCTCATTAGATTTTTCATCATGCCAAAGGCGTCTTGGTAACAACTCGCGTCTCATTTTTTGGTAACCGCGTTTCATTGCTCAAATGGCTGCGGCGATGATTGAGCCAGTCTTGTTGGTCAATCACTGCGGATGGAAGTGGAAGAGGCAATCTGATTGTGAACTTTATTTCGAAGAATGAGATGTCGTCGAAGACAAACTTACTGAAAAGACATGACAAAATCCTCGTGTGCAATTTCGGTTCCCATCATTGGACACTATTCTTCTTTGCCGACATAATGTTGCCATGCTGTGTGTATGCCATTTTTATAACAGGTATGGTTTCAGATGATTCTGCTAAACGGGGATGATATGTGCTCTTTATAAATCGTTCTGGCCTATTTGTTTGAGTCCCTATTAACCGGCGCCTACTCTACTAACACTGCCTGCTTGCAACCTGGATAAAAACACACAGGCATGATCAACAACAAATAATCCCACGTGCGGTGTTTTCCATGTAATCCATATGAATACACTCGATCCTTTTAACGCTGGCATTGACATCATTTTTCTATAACCCTTATATTATAATCATCAGTACTCGATGAAATAGCAGATAGCGTTTATCTCTCCATTCAGAAGGGAATCACCTATTCTATTTTAGAATTTATTTTATACTTAATAATTCTTATAAATCACTCTTAGAGCTTAATGTCCAAAATGTGAGAATTTATTACCATAACGGTGAAAGAAATAATTTAATTAGAGTTTACCATACCATAAAATAGCACTTTTTTGCGAACTACGTGCCACTTTTTAATAAGAGTGCCAATTATTATTTATGGCGGGGAGAAAAAGCTGATAAATATGACAACAAAGAGCTGACACAAATGAGCCTCGTGAAATGAACACTTTCGGAGAAGCTATTCTAGTTCGTGTGCTAGAGAGGAAAGGTAAACAGGAAAAGATTTGTAGAAGCGAAACAAAAATAAGCCCCTCAAGCGAGTCTTCGTCTGATCATCCTTTTATTTATTTATTTTTTTCCATTTTTGAAAACAAATTGCAGAAGTATTAATAAACAAACAAACAGAATAAATAGTCATTTTCGTGGAGATGTTGACCGAAATATTTTCCCCGTCTAATTTTTGATTCGAATATTTCTTTTTTTTTTTTTTTTTAATACTATTCTCAATCTTGTCTTATAATTAATTTTAAAACTTCTTCGAATAACGGAATAGTAAAATGTAACATCCAACTCTTTATTAATTGTCAAAATAAAAAATTGAAGCTACAGTATATACAAAAATAGAACCTCAAAGAACACGTTTACAATTTTTTTTTAAAGAATATTGTTTAAAAGGCATTCCTATGTTTAATTTCAAGGAATTGGTAGGCTCTAGATACGACTGCTAATTCAAATTTAATACGGTTTAAATAAGACTAATTCGAATTCCCCAAAATGGCTTATCTTCTTGGTTATTTATTTATTTATTTATTTATTTATTTATTTATTTATTTATTTATTTATTTATAAAGAGGGTTACATAAAAATACAACGGTGAGGGCATCAAATAGAACTTAATCACAGTGTATCAAATTGGTTAGTAATAACAATACCTCAAATGGGTGAGCTATAACAAACATATCAAACAAAACTTGAGGTTAATAAAATATTAAACAAGATCAAGATGGCAAGTAAGCAAATAACACAATAATATAATGTTTCTCTAAGATTAATGTTCGGCAAGAAACAAAGATTTACGATGAACTAGGTAATTATTAACTCAAAGACGGTAATGCAAAGGTTACATAACGTAGGTACTGAATTAACGTTAAAGACAAGATCAAAATACCGTCGAAAGTATTAATGTAAGTTTTTGATTTTAGATAATTTTATAAATTAATATTAATTTAATATTATTAACAAATACAATTTTACACTAAATAAATACACTATCCAAAAGTAATCGGACACTTTCAATTTTAAACGTTTTGTCGAATATTTAGAAAAATACTTGACGAATTATCCTAAAATTTCAGGGGAATAAAGAGCATGTTGCACATCATACATTTCATCGAAGGTTTTTGTCCCGAAGGCAAAACTGACCAGTAACGAATTGAACAAAAATGCGCAGTTAAATATTATTTAGTAAAAATGCTCATATTTCATCAAATATTTAATATTTTTATATTCTGATTGCAGGGTGTTGTCTCTACTGGAGTTTGTCAAGTTTCCTGAAAATGGCATTGCATTGGGTTGAAAACCCTGCATGTTATAAACAAAAAAACTTACGCAAACATTTCGACTTTTATAAAGAAACCTTTATATCTCCATGAATATACGTGCTATTCTCATACAAATGAACAAGTAAAAGAAGCTTCATAAGCATATGCTACAGCTAAAATGCATTTCAAACATTATTTTTACAGGGTGATCCCAAACATAATTGTTTTGTTAATGGCGTACACCTTTTGTTTCATAAATAATTGTTTTGGTTCACTTTGTTGCTAGACCTCTAGTTGTCTTCGGGAAAAAAACCTTCGCTGAAGTATACGAGGTGTAACATGCTCTTTACATCCCTAATGTTTCAGGATAATTCGTCAAGTATTTTTCTAGATATTCGACAAAATGTCTAAAATCGAAAGTGTCCGATTACTTTTGCGTATACATGTATAGTGTAAATACGATAGGATAATGCCACGTGAGACCTATAATGTCGTCACCGACAAGAAAAATAAAAAAAGTCTTAATCAAACAATGAATGAATAATAATTAGAAGTGAACAGAGACTAGATGAATCCCGTCAAAATTTGATGGTAAACAACCCATCTTAATATTAATCTCTATCTCCATCTTAATATATTAAAAAATAAACAAAAAATCGTCAGATAATAATAGAATAATAGAGCAGGTTAAACGCAGAAAACGTTGCATGGAGGCCAATGGTATAATTGTACTTAAGTAATTAATAGTAAATTATGTGCTGTACGTAAAGACAGTTTTTATCGTATCACTATGCACGTATTGCGCTTAGAGCAATTTTTAAATGTATGTTACTGCTAATTAATAATAATTATGGACACAAAAACTATATTTGACACATCTACAGACCAAGACCTTTCATTTAAGACCAAAATGAAATTTATAGATTTAGTAGCTTTCACCAACGAACTATCGAAAGAATCAGCCTTGTAACTTAAATATATAGATTGTTTAATGACATGTATAGCTCAAAGTGGGGAACTTTAAATAAATCGGGATAGTGAAGATAAATTAATAAACAACAGGTAATGGTGATGCCAGATAGGTAGGTAGCAAGGAACACCGAAGTTTCTATCATCGGCTCTCAAGATATCATACTTTGGTGAGGTGATATCCATTCCTTGAGCATCTATTGTTATATTCAAAATAACTATCTTTGTACTACAGCTCCCTATTATTAGGGAACATTTGAAGTAAATTTAGAGTAACTCATGAGTACACAATCAAACTCAAGACACTATTTACCAACTGTATCTATATATAAAAAAAATATTGCTACGCAATTTGACCAGGAATAGCTATGATTGTGATTTGGCTGCACGAAACTTAGTGTACGGCGTCAGGCCGTAATTCTAGGGGCAACTCGGCCCAAAATGCCAATCCGGCATATGACAAGCAGGATGCCTGATATCTTTCTTTAGCCATTGGTAAATTATATCCAATGCCTGCCTAGATAAATAGTTATGCCTTTCTTGATTTATGACAATACTAACTGGTGTGGAAATCTGCAAAAGTGAGTTTTGAATCTTATAGATGAAGGAAGAAATGTGCATCCTATATATCTATTTATATTGAACATTATATTCCAGTTTTTGGTGATCCATTCAAACCTTACTTCTTAGTCGCTCCAATGTGATATTCAACATAAAAGTGACATTCATTTCGGCAAATCGCCTTTATTTACAAGCTCACAGAGTGGAACACGATGATTTGTTTGGAAATATGACACTTTTCCTGATGGTTTTTCAATTTTTCTTAATATTTAATTTGCTTCTTTTCTTTCTTTATCTAATAACTACAGTATCTCTTTCCATATCCATTTCTTTCTTGCCCTTCTAGGTTCTGCCATTTTGTATTTAGCTTTTGAGGCAGTGTCTCTCCAACTTCTTTCTTCTGGTTTTAGATCGTCTTCGTTTTCAGGTTCTTTTCAATAACCTTCTTTTCAATGAGCACGAGTAATCATGCTCGTTCCCCCTTTTTTTCTTCTTCTTTCCTAGATAATAAAAAAGACAAATGTGGGTAATTGTAATGCTGAAAATATACAACCTGATACTGGAAGTACTTTTCGGGAGCAAATGCTTCCATCATTCAGCAGCCCAGGAGCACCTCAAGGAAACTGAGAGAACATCTATAATCGTTGTGGTGAAAGAGTTTTTTATTAGTTTTAAGTTTTGCATTCTTCTTTCCTCTTCAGATATAGCTTGAGAAACTCTTTGGTAATCGGATGGCATAGCGGACCTGTTAGGTAAAATAACGGACCACAGCAAGTTCTCTATGTTAAGTGCTGCCAAAATGTCAGTTTTTGTAATATTATGTTCATACTTATTATCCTTTCGCTTCCTGTTTATTTCATCCGGTTTGGAAAAGAAGCGTCCGCATGATGACAATCTGAACTGAAGTTAAGCATACAACTTTCGTTCTTATTACTTATAATAAATTTTAATTAAAAATTCAAAGCATTAACCACGTTTGTTAAATTTGTATAAACTTTCATTTAAGCATTGGTATAATTTTGTAGCTTTAAAGGATCCTGTCCCACCAATCCTTTTTATAAGGATGGAGCGTGAGGCATGAAGATCCACAATCAGTGGGGCAAAATGGATATGGTCCATTTGCACCTCTTACCAAGTTTTGCCTGTTTTTTGTTCCTTTTGAGAAAGTGAAAAACGGGACTTTTTCCACTGAAGCCTAACATATTTGAAGATTATGAATTTTCCCCATCACTCCCAACTGATATGCCTGTAGACGAGAACAATGATGTACCTGCCACTAGCCAGTTGAATGCGCTGGTTACTCCTACCACTAGTCGTATCAACCCACTGGATACTCCTACCACTGGTCATATCAACCCGCTGATAGTTCCTTCAACTAGTGTCAGAGTTTCACTATATCAAATTTCACCACTGCCAAAAGCAAAAGGTCCGATTCGACAGACCAAAAGAAAATGTGGAAAGGCTTGTGTGATTACAAGCTTGGCCTACTAGCAAGCACTGGTACAACAAAATGCTAAGAAATCCGCAGAGCAGAAGATAAAGAAAAGAGGCAGGCCCAAGAAGAACATCAGTGAAAAATACGGATCGAGCGACGATGCAATGCCATAATGGAGAAGATTGGATTCAATGCAGTAAAACTACAAACAGTGGGCTCATGATAAATGTGCATCTGTAACTGAAAAAACTAAAAATTTGATCTGTGGTAATTGCAAGTGAATGGTCCAAGTGCCCCGTATAGGTGGGCAATATAAACCAATTGCTACTTTGTTCTTTTTTTAATAGATAACTTGTTTGTTTCTTAATAATATAATAAAAATTGAATAACTGATGTGTGTTGGTTAAAAAAAATTGAATCATTTCATTTAGTAATCTTCCTTTGCCGTATGTTAGCATTATGTAAGAGTTGACACGCTGTATTAATCGCGTTGACATTTTGGAGAGTTTCGTTAATAAAGTTTGTCTTCTATACAGGAAGGAAAAAAACTCTTAACACAAAATCTGTGTGTCTAAGACTGAGATTCTGTTCTCTTCAAGACACCCTGCTCAGTACACTCTCCATATTGTGGGACCCCTATTGAGAGAGGCGGAGAAGTTCAACCTCGGGACTGCATTGATATGGTCGGCAGGACAGAGAACTGGATGCTCGGATCGGTGCAGACGCAAACTGTGGCGACATGTCAGCTAGGAAACAAAGCCAAGCTCTCTGAATTCAAATCTATCTTTATCCCTCTTAGGTAATGACCGAAAGAGTCCGCATTGAGAAGTCTCAGTCGCGAACAGGTCTTTGTATAAATGGGAAGTTGTTATTTTCAGTGGATAAGAACCCGAAGGGTCGGAATAGAACCAGATGGCTAAACTACATGGAGAATCTGGGTTCGAGTCACTTGGGTATTACCCTTAAAGACATGCGCCTGATGGCGGAAGAACGCGAGCGCTGAAGTTCCGGTGACGCGAACGGATAAGCGAGTTTGGAAAGTAAGTAAAAAAAATTTTCCCTTCCTATACAGGCAATTCCACAGCACAATTTCTTATTTTTTCAAAAGTTTGTCGTTTTATACTCCAGTATCAACTTGCGGTTTCCTTTGCTCTGAAACATTGATGGTTAGCACATGCATTCAGTGATGTTTTTCAAATTTCAGAAACTTCTCAAATCCATTTCAAGTTCAAGAAAGAGAAAGAAAGGAGGATTTCTTCAAAGAAAGAACAACGCCGCCTTCTAAAGAGTGAAATGAAAAGAAGGAAAGAAAGCCGTTGCCATATGTAAGCCTATTCATCAGAGAACTCGTTTCAAAGCACAATCAAATTATTTCCAATTCGAATCGAACCGGAAGAATTCTTCCTCTTTCCTGTTCCCCTAATGTTGCGCAAAATATTTCAAGTCATCAAATTGCACCTGGGTGAAATCAGAAAATCACACTGACACAAAGATTGCTTTATTCGTTGTAAGTTTTGAATGCTGATATTTTTTAACTTATTTCAGATAACAGGAAAAACAGATGAAATCCGCAGGTTATCATTACCAAAGCGAACATAAAAAAGTTTGAGGAATTTAAAAATAAAAATATGAATGGGTAAATGTGCTCAAAAGCGTGTTTGGGTGAGCGAGTTAGATTTCGTATGAGCATATTTATTCCATGCATAAATTCTGTATCTGGACCCCATATACTGAGTAAAGAGTTGCATAATAATAACGTACTGTGCGTTTTCTAAGCACAATAAATCATTCTTTCAACGCTTGATTGAAATCGTAATGCCGGAGTAAGTTTCGGTTGAAGATGATTTTGTTGAGGAAGTCGATCCAGAAAATCCATCAAAACACAGCACCTGCTATGGCGAAATAACAATACAGCGTATTAGCGTAAATGGAGGGGTTGCTGCGGACGTGTTTTATCAATACCAATGAGATGGAAGAGGCGCTGTAAAATTTATCTGCACCTTTACTGTTTTTCTGAGCAGTACTCTTGAACGCAGCAGATGCGAATTGCAACACTTTGCCCTCTATTGTCGATCTCGCCCACACAGGATTATTAGGCATACTAAATTGAAGAAGTCAGCGAATACAAATTATAACTGAATACTTTGCCCAATGGAAAAGGCAGTAATTACTGAATGACGGCAGTATTTGTGGCAACGCCACATTTTATTTACTTCCTGCAGATAATCTATTGTCTTATGCAGTCTGTAGCCTAAGTGTTCTGACGTAAATAATGAATTATTCTTTTTTCCGTACAGCAGTAGAAGGTGAGCACTCTCATCACATTAAGTCTGTCACTATGATGCAGTTGCTTTGTTTGATTTTTACTCGTTTCCTCTTTGATGGGAAATCCAATGTCGCTATTGTATCAATTTTTATGCTATGATCCTCTCTTTCCAGCAAAAGATCAATTTGATCTGCAAATCTGTTATCTACACAATTTTCTATCACAACACCTCCATTCTTTTATACCTAACTATACTATGATCTAACTTGTACTCTAATTTCATGCACTTTCCCTTACCCTATGAAATCAAAAAGAACGGAGATATTGTGATATACAGTAAATGCCCTATGGACGGCAGATTAAATAGTTCCAGATCATGCTGATTTTTTTTTTTTTTTACTCAAAATAGAAGATCACTTGATACCATTAATAAACCAGTTGATAAAGTAGACACTTTGGACTTAAAATGACGTTGATGGGTAACAACTGTGTTCTGAGAATCTACTTAAGAAATAAGAAATAGAAATTTTTTGGGCCGGTTCATATACATTGAATTGACAAAACATTAGAGATTTCGTCCTAATATCGTGGCGGTCTTCCTCTTGTACATGCCCGTGGTATTCGGTAACACCTCACCAGATGCCAGCCAGGGTTGCTGATCCAATGTCGACAACTCTGCCTCAAGGCATACTGACTGATGATCACGTTGTGATAGTAATATAAAACGTTCTCTGTACTGTCCTTCATCTTTGAACAAGCCAGGAATAAAAGGGGAAAGCTGTCAGAATTCTGTGTTTTCTTTTTCACTATGTACTGCAAGGCCTCTATCAACTTCATCAAGAAATACAAATTGCGCCAAAGTTCTGGTTAGGTAGCATACAAATGGCACATAGCACAGGCCCTGGCCTCCAAAATCGATCATGTCCTGTAATCCATCGGGTTGAAATCTGAAGAATAAGGTGGCCATTCTTGAGATGTGAAAAAGTCTGGAAAATGAGGCTTGCAACGCTCTTGTGTTGTTTTTGCTCTGTGAGCAGGTGCCGAGTCCTGCTGGAATGTCCATTCCTGATTGCCAAAGTGCTGCTGAGACTAAGGAAGCACAACAGCTTTCAAATGCTGATCAAAAAGTCTCGTCGGTACACTTCTTGGTTAATTTTCACACCTTGATCGATGAAAACGAGGTATGTTTTGCCGCTCGCGCAGATTCCACCCGATACATGATTGGTTCAGGATTTTGGCGATGTCTGATGATGAGAGATGGTCCAGGGGCCACTCTTGAACAGCTTCTCTCATTTTCATGATTGCGTGACTGCTCAATCGTGAGCATTTTTTCATCTGTGAAAAGGTTTTTAACCCCATCTAGAGGCTGTGGCGTGGTGGAGGAGTGCACGGCATCTTTGCAGTCTCGCAACTTTGTAATTGTCCTTTCGGGAGCTTGTAGGAAATTAGGTCAAGCTCCTACTTGGCTATTTGACGAATAGATTCACGATTGATTCTGATCTCATGGGCTATTTTTCTCATAGAGACCCTTGAATTTCGATTCACGTTTTTTGAAAAGCTCCTGGCGTCTCTAAGTATTCATAGTGCGTTTTCTTCCCCTCTCTCTCTCTCTGGACGGTCACCTTCATGGCTCAATAGCTTTGGATACCGTCTGTCTCGGCACACGGACAGTCATAGATCAATTTTTATTTGACACTTTCCAGACTTCTACAAAGCCAAAATTTCAGATTGCACTTTTTTATGAAAAGACGGTGTGGGAGTAAAAACATGGAATTTCGGAATAAAATGGACTAAAACATGATGCAGATCAGCTTTATTTGTGTTTTCAACTTTTTTGCAGAACATGTTGAAAGTTGTTTCAGTCCAAAAAGTAATTGGACACTTTCGATTTTAGAAACATACTTGACGAATTATCCTGAAATTTCAAAGGTGTAAAGAGCATGTTTTGTCCCTCACATTTTTCGGGGAAGGTTTTGTCCCGAAGGCAAATAGGGGACCAGCAACAAATTGAACAAAAAAATTAATATTTGGGATCACCCTGTAAAAAATAATGCTTGAAATGCGTTGTAGCTATAGCATATGCTTATGAGGCTTCTTTTACTTATCTGTGTTCATTTGTATGAGTACAGCACGTATATTCATGGAGATATGAAGGTTGCTTTAAGTTTTTTGTTTATAACATGAGGGGTTTTTCAACCCAGTCCAATGCATTTTCAGGAAATTTGACAAAGCGCAGTAGAGACAACACATTGCAATCAGAATATTAAAATATGAGCATTTTTACATAAATAATATTTAACTGCGCATGCGCAAGCGTTACCAAAACGTCTTTTGCATAATTTATTAGCCAAATGTATAGAACTCTCTTATAAAAAAGCCCAAGCAAATGGCGTGAAAATTCAGAAAGATATCGTCGATAGAATGAGTTGAATTTCAGTTGCTCTCAAAAATAAACAAAACGATAAGGGGTTTTCTCCAAATTTTTAATTTTGGACCGGACATAAGTATAACTTCTCCTTACGCTGATATCAAGGCATATTGACACTCGAGTAGCTCTATACGTTATCCCTTTTCCTTTCCTGTATATCATCATAATCTAGTTAATTTTTAGCTTCACCATTTCTTTGTCTCTTTGCCATCATCTTAATTTCACGTCCGTACCATCTACATTATATGCCTTCTATTAATTATTTCTACTTTTTCATCTATCTGATCCTTTCTTCTTACGTATTGAATAAAGTTTATTTTACTTCCCACAAAATTGCCTTTTCTCCCTTCTTTTAATTTCTCTTCCCTAATTCTTTTAGGGAATTAGGGATCGAGCTTTCTCACGATTTGTCTTGGGACCTTCATATAAACGCTCCTCTGTTAAAACTAAACCGAAATATGGGTATGATCTCCAGACTGAATTATTTACCTTCTCAAGTGTTAATTTTGTTATACTACGCTCTAACTTATGCTTCGATGTAACTTATTCTGGGGAGCTATCACGACATACAATTTATCTAGAATTTTAAAACTGCAAAAACGGTCCCTTCTGAAGGTCTCCCATCACTTTTCGTGTTTAAAAATACTCACTATTTGTCAGATATATAAAACACAGCTATGTACTTTTATATATGTCTTTAAATTCGATTTTACGTGTAGTTACCCCGATTACACTGACTTTAATATTGGAAAAACATAATTACTCCACCAGACGAGCTTGTAACTTATATCTCCCAAAGGCAAAGAATAAACATGAGAGTAATCGCGTCTCCCATGCAGGGATATTGGAATGGGCTAAATACCCAGTGAAATCATTATAATTATTTCTCATTATTTAGCTTTTCGCCGAGAATTTATTTATTTATTTTATTTATTTATTTATTTATTTATTTAATCTCATGGGAGGTTACAAGATGGCCATCCAGGCCCAGTATTGCTGAGCCGACAAGGTAGGTCCCTGGATGGGTTGTTAAGTAACATAATTTAACAGATGGATAATTGCTGCTGTTTAAATGGATAATGGAGGTTTTAGTAGGGAGGGTTAAGGTAGAGGAACTTTTTTATTCGGGATTTGAAGGTGAAGACATTGGAAGAGGAGCCGAGGTCACGGGTAAGGAAGACCAAAGTCTTTTTGCAGTTTCAAATAATTAAAAAGCTTTATATTACGGAAAACTCAACCATAATTTAAGCGTCATATTCTTGGCCTACTTCTGCTGATTGATTTGTCGCGGACGCCTGGAAGGGCGCCTAACTAGAGATATAGTTAATAACTCCAAAACGGCTCATCACAGCCAAATAAGTCATTTACAAAAAAATAAATATCGCCTTACTGAGAGGAGTCCGTACATGTCAAGTTTATTGCGTTTGGTTCGTTAGTTTGAACGCTATAGCCATTTTTTAATTTTAGAAAAAAATTAATATCTCTAAAAAGGCTTATCTAATTGACATAAAAATTACGCTAAAGCAAAATTTAAGATACCCTCTAAGCATATATATTTTTTTATTTGGTTCTGCTATTTGCCGTTTCAGAGGAGTTAGCTGCACAAAATTGGTCACATACGTACATACAGACGGAAATTTTTTTTTTTTTCAAAATTTCAACATATCTTTACGAATCATGTTTTTAAGTCGATTTCAGCAAAAAAAAATTGAGTTTCTGAAACCAACACATAGGCCTTCACTCTTAGAGAGTGGTAGGCCAATAAAAATAAACTAGGATCCCCCAGTGATCGAAATTCGATCACATTTCTGATAAAAAAAAAAATATACGTGTTATTGTTGTAGCTTCAATCTTACTTATTAATAAACTGTGAAGAATGAAAAATAGACAACACAATAAATATCCAAAATGCTTTGCAGACATTTCTGACACTCCAAATTCATTTCACCGCAATGATAACTTTGAAAATTTCTCGGAATAATATTTAAAGCACATCTAAAGGTATCTTTTAATATATCTATCGAATTATTATCTAAATATAATATTTATATTTACGCTAAATTCTCCCTCCCTATCTCTGCGTCTCCCCCCCCGTCCCACTGCGGAAAATTAAGATCTGTTTCGGACCAAAAAATCGATAACTTTTTTGTTACTAAAGAAAGAGTGTTAAAATTTTGCACAAACATAAAGTTTTATATGACGCTTCTAATAAATTGCTTTTTATTAGAATTTTTCGTAATACAAAATTTTTAAAAAATAAATAAAAATGAAAAACTTCAAAATTGGTATTTATTTTTGGCTGAGGCTATTTCTACGTACTTTATCTGCTGTGATCTTAAAACGATATGTATACCAACATAAACGTAGACAAAACAATCAGAATAATAGAAATCAACCTAAAAACAAACAAAGTGGAAAGAAATATAATAGACGATATTATAGCAAGTTTAAAAATAATGAAAACCCAAAATTATTTTGAATTCAACAAAAAGTTTTATGAACAAAAATATGGACTGGTATGGGAAACCCAGTCAGCGGAATAATATCTGAAGTGAGATCCAACAGATATATGCCCCGTTGTTTATATTTATAACTTTATAAATCATCCATTTTCATATATACCGTAAGTATTCTGCTATAATGCGATCCCCATTTTTTGATTTGTCGCTAACTTAGGAGAAATGAAATATGCAAGAATGTACAGGAAAATCTCTATTTTTTACGATTTGAAAAATATATAACCTGGATCTATACAATTAAAAAAACTTCAAAAATCTGATTCATTATCGCCTGTTTCTACAAAAAGTTCCTTAATACAGTACAGATGGTGATTTATTAAAAAATAATACAAATTGTTGGGTTTTTTTCCGTCTAAGCTTAGATATTATTAGAGATTAACTATTAATTTTAAGAAATAAAATTATTGGAGGTTATGTTCACAAATTTTTCTTGGAGAGTTTTATTTACAAATTCGTGCCCAGTTCAATTCAGTTCGTTTAACGTACGTAGAAATAGCTTAGCCTACAGAGGCCGGGCTATTTCTACGAACATGGAACTTCCGATCACGTTGACCAATCAGTACAAAGCATCTATACGTAGAAATAGCCGGCCCTCTGACGGCTATCTATTTCTACGTACGTACATGGAAATAGATACTACGTTTATTTTTTTTTAACTAAAAATATTACTTTCAAAGTGTATGAAAATACCTTAAAATAGCTTAGAAAACGACGAAAAATGCATAAAATGCTACTAATTATAGAAATATTTTGAATAATTGGTTAATAACAATTTTTAAGCAGTTGTTTCTATGGAATAATGTATAGGTACGTTACAAGGTAATCTAGAATAACAGGTAGGTCCAGTTTGTCAGAAGTGCTTAACGCGCATGCGTATTGTGACGTCAGGAGATGACTTATGGCTTTACTTCCGGCGTGTGCGGTAGCCATTATTCTGGTCACAAAAGAAAACGTTTTCACGTAAAAAAACAAAACTCTTACGTTGATTTCTGAAGAAACGTTTATTTGTAAACTTACTATTTTATAAATTAAAATTTCCTAATGCCTGCATAAATAAAGTTATTAAGAAATAATATCGAAATTATCATCTGCCTCTTAACTGCCAACGGTTCCGACGAATCAATTTCGAAATCTTAACGAGGAATGATAACTAGGCCTAATGATAATGAGAAATACGTTATCGTCCTTGTCCCTGTGTTCGCTTAACTATCCGCACATTGCGCGATGAGTGAACATGAGACCAAGGTAAATGATTTTACATTTTAAAGACACCCACTCCCCTTCTAACGAACTGATATATAACCCTTTTTCTATTTAGTCTCAGTAAATTTCACTTACCTTGGTCGCACGATCAGTTATCGCGCGATGTGCTCATAGTTAACATCAACCCTGTGTTCACATTAAAAAGATAATACGTAAGTACATTTTACAATAATTATAAATTACGTAAGTCCCTTCATATAATGGCATTATTATTTAATTAAAATATATAGTAGAAAGAATGAGAATTGTGAAGGAAATGAACGAGTCGTCAAGTGTGGCTATCACACGACTGCTTTCATTGCCGCCATGTTTTAGTTTCTGTTGAGGTTTCGATTTAGCGGGTATAGGTTTCGATGCCATCCCGTGACGTCAAAATACGCTTGCGCAGTAAGGCAATTTTTACTACTTCCGGCAAACTGACCCCCACCTTGTATTCTAGATCACCTTGGGTACGTTATACACCTCCTATTCAAAATATTAGAATACTCACAGAATACAACATTCTGATGCACATGCTGGCCCAATAATAACTCGTTTCATTAAATTAAAATTGTACAGTGAAGGTGATGTCTTGTTATTAGCTTAACAAAAGTAAGATTCAAAACTAGTTCATTTAAATAAAGTAAAAAAAAATAAACTAACGATTCAGAAAATTAGAATACGTAATTTATTGGTTCAAAATATTAGAATATCGGGGTGGGAAGGGTAGTTGAGCCTTCCGTATTTAAGTTGGTCAGTGGAAAGTGTGTAAGCATAACATCTCTGTCATTGAACACTACTTGGAAGCTATTTGTCTCATTGCAATGGGTCGTAAAAGCGACATTTCAGCAACAACGAAAATCCTCATCATAGCCCTACATCAAAACGGTAAAACGCAGAAGGATATCGCCACAAGCCAAATTTTCATAGTGAAAAGTATCAAAAACTATTCAGCAACACATATGTGGTTACTGCTTTGCGACAAGACGACGCAACTGCCGAAGAAAACGAGCAACAACTGTGCAAGATGAAAGTTGCCTGAAGAACATCATCAAGAAAAACTGTTTCAAAAGCGTTCGGCACATTCATCGACTGTGGGCTTGCGTGGAATACACGTATCCAGGTCAACTGAAGTTTGCATCAAGAGTTCCAACGATAAAGCCCGCGATACGCGCAAGCAAAGGAACTCTCGTGTGAAGTGATGCAGAGAGCATCTTCTCTGGAGTGATGATGAATGGAATAATGTACTGTTCAGCGATGAATCAGTGTTGTGCGTGTGCCATGGTGACCAAGGGATCCGTGTGTGGAGAACGATGACGGAAGCATTCAACACAGAGTGTCTTAAACGTTCTGTCAAATTTGCAGCATCTGTCATGGTATGGGGATTTATGGCCGCTGAAGGAGTAGGACATTTATATGTTTTGAAGACCCGTATAACCTCCGAAGTATATCAAGAAGTATCTGCAGAAGACCTATTTGGTGAGGACTTCATGTTCCTGCCACATGGTGCGTCCTGCCACACGTCTAAAGCAACAACGGCATGGCTGCAACCTCGAAACATTACGGTGATTCCTTGGCCTGCCAATTCTCCCGATCTCAACCCAATAGAGAGCTTATGGGGTGTAATGAGAAAGCGTCTCCAAGTCACATCACCAGGAAATAAAGCTGATCTCGTCATTTGTGCGAGGCTTGTTGGCAATATGAGAAACAGATTACAGGTTGTGATCAAACCACGAGCGGATGCTACCAAATATTGAACGTCTCAAGAACGTTTATAGTGCGTTGGCGTTAATGAGTGTTTATTTGTTAGGTTATTCACGTATTCTAATATTTTGAACCAATAAATTACGTATTCTAATTTTCTGAATCGTTAGTTTATTTATTTTTTTTTTTTACTTTAAATAAACTAGTTTTGAATCTTACTTTTGTTACGCCAATAGCAAGACACCTCCTTCACTGTACAATTATTATTGGGCCAGCATGCGCATTAGAATGTTGCCTTCTGTTAGTATTCTAATATTTTGAATATAAGGTGTAGGTACTAAATTATACTTGGGGACCTTCCGGTTCTGAAATCAGTTCGTTGACTTTCAAAAGCTGCAGAGTATCTTCATCAACTTCCTGACCATATTTGTTATACGGTTTTCTAATGCTGGTGATGTACGGAACGGAAGTGTACAGAAGAGTATGAAATACATCCTCATTTGTAGCTGATAGAGAGCATTTCCTGGTATGATGAAGGCGAAATTTTTTATAATCCTTATTATGGGATCCTTGCGCATCTTCTGAAAATTTCCACTGTGAATTTGTTATAGTGATATAAAGGTTTACGATAACATTTTCACTGTGCAAATAAACTAAAATGGCGTGGGATCAATGAATAATTGATAATAAATAAAAAAAAATATGCACCAAACTGTTGTTATAAATAATCGATAATAGCGGTTTTCCGTTTTCTGACTTTATCACTTTTTTCCCGATAACTTCGGAAACCGCACGTTTTAGCAGCTAATTTTTATAAATGTTTTTAATGAATATTAAATGTGAAGCGTGGGTGACTACCGAAAGTTTCGAACTTAAAGAATATTTTTTTTCTCTTATTTTATTGTTCAATTAATTACTCGTAAACTGAACCATAAAATTTAAAACGTAAAATTGTCCTAAAATCTTCATAAGATGAGCTTTCAGAAATGTATAATACTTTATACCTACAAAGTTTTAAGGGAAATTAGCTTTTACAATAGTACATTGATGAAGCGAACAGGTTTGAATTGGACATCTACAAAAGTAATAAACAGTAGGGCTTCAAATATTTTCTTTTTACATAAAATTATGTGAAATTCTCGTATAATGTCAGTAGCGACATTAGTAAAAACAATCACCAGCATTAGAAAACCGTGTAACAAATATACGAAATACGTAGCTTGCGTATTTCGTACAAAAATGACAAACAAATAAAGAACGACATAGTTTAGACGTCTCAAAAATATAGGCAAAGAAACGTATTTGGACTTTTATCACAACTTTAACGAGAAATTATGTTTCCATTGGCTTTAATTACTTGGAAGACCCGATTACTCATCGAAACAAGCAAAATTTGCAGCATTTCTGGGTCCATATTGTACGATAATCAGTCCTTCAGTCTATAGATGAATATTGCTTTGCACCAGCATAAATTTGCCTAGAAATAAACTCCCAGAGATTTTCAATGCGATTCAGGTTTGGGGTTCTTTCAGGCCAGTTCATTTCACGAATCCCTTGCTGCTTGAACCATCGTCTTGTGGACTTTGCACTATGGATCGGTGCGTTGTCCTGCTGGAAAATCTACGCTAGGCCACCAATCATCTCATTAAATGGTAATAAATTGTCAGCCAATGATTTTTTATAATTTTCAGCCTTCTGACGACCACATACAAATTCCAACGAGGTTGTTCCATTGAATCCAAACGCTCCCCACACCGTTGCAGAACTTCCTCCATTCTACCTGATGAAAAAACACCGCTTCTCCGTTCTCAGGTCATGCCAATAGTTGGTCCAACCGTCTGGGCCATCTAAATTCCACTTTTTCTAATCTGAGAAGATAATTATTAACCACTTGTCCTTCCATTGCATATGGGCTTGTACCCAAATCAAACGTGCTTCAATGTGCCCAGGTTTCAGGGGAGGACGTTTTCTCATTTTCGCGTAAGTACGAAGTTGGTATTCCTTAAGGCGCCTGTTGATGGGTTCTTTTCATGTTAGGTAGTCTTGTTGAGCAATTTGCCTAACAGACAAACTGTTTTTGGACGCCATTCTGATAATTCGTCTGTCATCACGGGATGAGGTTGCTCTGGGTCGTCCAGTGCGTGGCTGTGCTTCATGATGTTCACTTCTTGCTGAAACTTTGTAAATTCCAAATAATAATTGAAGCAATCTCTTTAACTGAATGCTCTTGTGCTTTTAGCATCCAGATCTTCGCCACTTCATCAGTAGTGAATTGCTTGTTAGCTGGCATGAATATGAATCAGTTTAACAAGAAATACTGTTACTTTTCTACAGGGTGAGGCATTTATCTTGAGGCAACGGAATATCTCGGAAACCTTGCATTGTACGAAAAAATGTTCAAAATCAAAAGTGAATTATTTCGCGGGGGAAATTGATTAGTTAAAAAATTAACCCCCCTCCCTTATGAGGGAGGTTGGGGGAGGGGGTAACTTTGAAATCTTAAATAGGAACCCCTATTTTTAATGGCATATTCAGATTGTACACAATATTCGAGAAATATTTTATTCTTGGTGTTTTTTCAATTGATCCAACCGATTAGGAGATAGAGGCCCTGAAAGTGTGGAACTTTTAAAGTTTTGAACCCAAGTTTATCGATGAAGACAGAGATA
>JAHWFO010057933.1:70137-87857 GCA_023313115.1 Rhysida immarginata | reverse complement strand
GGGGGGGGGGAATAGAGATAGTTAGTAGTACATATTATTATACCAGAGGTGGAAACTAACCACATTTCGAGTCCGGCAGGAATCGCGTTGTCAGATGTTGCCACCAATCTTGATTAGCCCATATTAGGAGAAGACACTTAATTAACCTATTAGTTTCCATGAGGGTTGGATAATACTTGTACCTTGATTGATAGGATAATATTTTTCCAGTGTTCTTGATAAATATTGTAATAAACTGGAAAAAATATTTATAAATAACCGTTGAAGATGCGATACAAAAAAGTTACACCTAATAACACGGTACTCCGTGTCTTAATGCAAATCCAGTCATCGTCCACCCGAGTGCCCATTTCTGACATCTTTGATTGGGCAATAAACTGCTCAAAAACCATTCATTAGTCTTCAAGGTATTCACAACAGACAGCTGTTCCGCCATAGGATCGCATAATTTCGCCAGTGCATGTTACGCAACATGTTTTTATTTATTATTACTCAAGTCATGAATACTAAAAGGCGTTTCACAACCAGATGTCTAGATATATATACAGAATTGCGCTTAACAAGATGAACCTTCCACGGAAGTAATTAAGGGGAAAATTCTTTTAATTTTCACCTCAACATCTGTCCATCTTCATGTCTTGTATTTGTTGATTGCCTGCTCTTATCATGTCTTCCTCGTTCCATTTATTCCATGACTCATTCTGTAATTCATGTTCGTTGCTCAAAAGTTTTCATTTTCCTGGAAGATGGGTGCTTCTCAAAGTAACTTACCGGAATATCTTGTTTCAGTCGCTCACCTCTTATTTGACTACCTGTCATTATACATAAAGTATCATTTAGGAGAACACTTCCAAAACACAATAACAACTTTATTAGATAAAGATTTTGAATAATCCGGTTTCATGATCATGGTATAGCGAGTTAAGGTGGAATACATTAATGAATGAAAGGAAAAATTCCATGACTTGGAATCACGAACTGTTTTATGTCTGTACCTTTTTCCTGTCTGGCACCCTTGAAGCATAGCCAACTGTATATTTAGTTGGCTATGCCTTGAAGGTTAGTTAAAGGAAAAGTTTTTTGGATTTCCGTAATCTTGGGTTTTCCCATGGAAGGAGGAGATAGCGTGCTTATCTTCTTCTTCCATGAGTTTCCCCAGTGATGTGGATAAAAGAACATCATTGGGTTTCCCCTCATCGTGGAATTGCACTAATTTCCGTTTACTAATTTTGGATTTCCTCCTCTAAGAAGATTTTGGTGCGATTTAGAAAAGAAAACATTGACGAAATCGCAATATAACTGAAATCGCGAACTTCTACCAATGAATAAAGCAAATGGAACAATAAATAAATAAATAAACAAATAAATAAATAAATAAATAAATAAATAAAATTTATTTTACTACTCCGTTTAAATGCACTATATCTTATAATCTCTAACACACTCCAGAGGTGGCGCGGGTTTGTAACAAGGCTGGTAGGCGCGATCTGTGAGACCGCATTTTGAAACTACTTTTTTTTAATGTTCAAAAATGAAATTAATGAATTTTTTTTATCTATCACTTAACTTACCTCATGATTAATGGAAAACCTCAAAAAACTTTTCTATAATATCTAAAAAACCCAACTTTTATAAAGAAATTTAAAAACCCTTCTTTGCCCCTCAAAATTAGACACGAATAGATCATTTATAAAAATAAAATAGTTGAAAATTAATATTTTGCACCATTTTTACCTTCCTAATTGCTCTTGAAATTCAGAAACAGCATTAGCATTCGTGCATTATTTCCATATACTGCAATTTCTTCAAATATTTGTTTTATAAATAAAAGTTTCTAAGTAGGAAAATATTAATAAAAAAAAAATATTGGTAATTGACTGGAGAATATGTTTAGGTAATAAAAAATTAAAAAGAAGTAAAATAAATGACTTCTATATCAAAACTTTTTGGTAAAGAAATTGGTGGTGCGCGGTCTCTCAGACCGCACGATTGTTATCGTGTCCTACGCGGTCCCTCTTCTATCAGCGGAGCCGCTACGCTATTGTATGGGAATCTATGCAAGCAATCGCGGATTATAACATACTGACTTCTAGAAGAGTCCAAAATGGAAAAATACAGAATGAATTTTCTTTTAAATTCATAAGAAGATATTCACGAAAATGTAGTGATGCGGTCTCTGAGACCGCGCGCCACCTCTGGAGTGTTAAGTTTGTTTAATTTTAGATTAGAGTTTAAAATTTCATTTCTAATTTTAAGCGAATAGCTAAAACACCTTAATCAAGTAGAACTTGTAAATTTTTTCGGGATTAGCTTTCCTTAATTTAATTTTTTTTTTTTTTTTTTTTTTTAGAAATTTCTTTGCTATAATTGCTTCGGGGAAAAAAAATGTTATTACTCGATTGCACCTCTACAATTATTAATTTACACAAAATTGCTGCTCAGAATTAGCCAAATTTTCAACTGATTCTTTTAAAAATTTCCTTACAAACATTTTACAAATATTCAAAAGTGTCAAATGTTGGATCGGATCTTGAATTGTTCTAAATTTTGTTTATTTACAAGAAATAGTAAAAACATTCAAAATCATCAGAGAAAAAATAGTAAAGCAAAATTAGCTCCTATTGAACAAGGATTTGAGAGCGACCAACAATTATGTGAGCAATCTATCAGTTTTCTAAAGGAAAGCCATCAATTTGGAAAATGAGCAGGCTTTGTGTCCTCCCTGATCTTGTTCTCTTTCTAAATTTAATTGACCTACATTAATTCACATAATAATTATAAAACATATGTTCTGCGTAATAATTATGTAAAAATTATGAGGAATTACACAAAACTGGCCAATTAAAAAAAACAAAAAAAAAAAAAAAACAACTCGACCCGGAAATCGAATTTTCCTAGATGTCGTTGAATTTTGTTTCAAATCTGAAAACTTGTTCAATTTTAAAATTATAATTAAGCAAATCCATGGTTCATTATTTTTAAATTATCAGTAATTTGTTTTTTTTTCAAAGATGAGCTTTAGAATAATGACGAAACACACCACAAGGAAAAAGAATTTAATGATCCGGTTCGTTTACTTGGTGTTTCAATAAGCTTTAGAAATCTCTTTTCCTTAAAATCAACATCAATATTATCAACAACAGCAATAATAATAATTCTAATGGCTTGAACAACCCTCGTATATAATTGTTAATTTTATATTTTAAGACCATATTGTATCATTCTTCATAATATTCATTTTCCGTTAGATTTATTTTTATAATTTTGAAACCTAATGAGTTCACTTGAAAGGGAGGAAAAAGTCACTAGAAATTATTTGTTAACCGATTTTCAAAATTCTTTTTGTATTTGATACTTACTGTACATTTGTCCTCTATATAATGCACTATTCACTTTTCGACATAGTCCCCATCCCTTTTGCACGCATTGTGAACCCGTCGGAGAGGAATTCCGGGGTTGTTGTCGACACGAGGATTGAATGACAGCTTTCACCTCAACGTCAGAACGCAACTCATGTCCCTTAAGGTGATCTTTCTTTTTTGGGAAGTGGTGAAAGTCGCAAGGTGCAAAGTCTTTCATTTTTGAACTACAGTTTTTCATCTTTGAACTGTAGGGGCTGCAACGTCTCTGGTGTGCGGGCGGACGTTATTCTAAAGTTATTCGATTGTTTCGGGAATTTCCTCTACACCGTGTACTCGTATATGGGTTTTTAACGTGCCATATGAACCTTCGCACGTAATTTTTCGAAGGATTTTTCGTGGACCCTTTCAAGTGCTAAAGCAGTGACCGTAAAGAATACCAAGATAATATAGCAATCGATTCATCAAGAATGACTACGCGGTTACTTTTTGTTTATCTTTTAAGCATATGTTGACCTGAGCACGCGTGCGACGATCGCTTTGTCGACGCACGAATGCTCAATTGGTCATTACGATTAATATCAGGTCGTTGCATATCAAATGTCGGCATCTTTAATGGCCCTCTAGAAAGGACACCTTCACACGTGCTATTCGAAATAACCCCCATTGCAATCCAAACATTGTTGCCAACGATTGGGCAGCTTCTCGAGCCCTCTCCGATAGAATCCATGGTCACGGAACTCGATAAACTCCCAGAATGCGTTTTCGACGTCTGCCTGGGTTAGGAATGTTTTCCTCCGGAGAAAACTGTCCAGACTCTGGAAAAGAAGGTAGTCGGTAGGGGAGAGGTCTGGAGAGTACAGGGGGTGTGGAAGCATCTCGTAGCCCAGAGCCTGTAGCGCCTGCACGGGAAGCTGTAATGCACTACACCACGGATGTTCCTCCAAACTAACCATGAGCTTCCTGAGGTGCAACGGGGCTTTAGGGAACTGTCGCGGGGGTTCATCAGCATCCAGCCACTGTGCTGACCGTTTCCAATTGTCGTATAGGAGCCACTTCTCTCGCAGGTGAAAATGCGCTCAAGAATCTCCGCTTCTTCATGGCGCAAAAGCAATTCCGTACACACTTCAACCGACGCTCTCTTTGGTTTTCCGTAAGTTCACGTGGGACCCATTTGTCCTGCATTTTCACCTTGCCGATGATACCTAAGGTGTCTACTGACAGTCGACGCTAATACAGCATGAGCCCCTGCAAGGTCCAGAACAGTTTTTGACGGGTCCTCTTCCACAGATCGCTTCAGATCAGCGTCATTCAACACGGGCGTGGCTCATTTGCCAGGTCCGTCACTCCCGCCCAGAATTTTCGGAACCAACGTTGGACAGTACGTTCGTTTATGGTGCCTACACCGAATACCTTGTTGATGTTTCGAGAGGCGTTGGATGCAGTGTGATTCAACCTGAACTCGTAATGCATTATCACACTTTATGCTATCTTCGCTTGGGTTCAAACGCTATTAAATATCATCGCAGACATGCAAATTTCAGGCAGCTGGTCGCTGATAGGTTTATCCCTGGAAATGTACCACTTTGTTATGGGTACTTGCTACTAAACGTGGAAACCGTGCTGAAGCGCGGAACCATGAACGACAGCCAACGTCGAATAGCATTAATGTACGAAGAAATTTCATTAAACTCTATGTAATTCAGGTCTCATCGCAAAGTTACATGCACGGAGAAATTGAGAAAGGATGAAAATCACCCAGACACCGCTCAGTAACGGGAGTAGCCACCCTCGCCTCTATAACTGCTGCTAGGCGTCGTGGCATGGACGCAAGAAGTGCGCGGTGTGTGTCCGATGGTATGGCAGTCCATTCCGCTTGAAGCGCTGTCCACAGAGCTTCGAGAGTCATGAGGGTCCAACTGCCATACATGGCGATCAAGGTGCTCCCACAGATGTTCGATTGGATTGATGTCCGGCGAATTAGCGGGCCAAGGGAGCACTCGAAAGTCAGTAGAGTGTTCCTCGAACCAATCCAGAAGGAGGCGTGCCTTATCCTGCTGGAACACACCATCACATTGGGGGAACATCACGATTGACAGATAGCCACAGGCATTGAAATTGCCCTCTAGACGAATCAGTGAACCTAACTGCTCCCAACAGAAGATCCCCCACACGTGCACGTTGAACCTAACTACCCCCACCAGCCTGTTTCCGGCCCACAATAGCCTCCTGCAGTCTCTTTTCATGGCGTTCACGACGCACTCGCCATCGCTTGTCAATCTTATGGAGCAAAAACCTTGACTCGTCGGAGAAGGCGACTTTAGCCCACTCGTCTGTGGTTCAATGGCGGTGCTCACGTGCAAAGTCTACCATGCGTCGACTGTTCAGGCTCATCCGTAGCAGGGTGCGTTCAACGGTAATGTCGGATACACGTCTGTTGGCACCACTGTTGAATCTGGTGGTCAGTTGATGGACTGTGGCTCTCCTGTCACCTTTTACGAGTCATCGTAGGCGCCGCTCACCCCGTTGGTCGATGGCTCGTGCGTGACCCTTTACAGTGATGGCGTTGGGACGCGTTTTCTGTTCCTGCTGTCCACTCTTTGTACACCTTCACTACAGCGGACCGTGAACAGTTCACAAATCGCGCCACCTTTGCTGCGATAGCCTTTTTTGGATGTCCGTTAAATCCGGACGTTTACCCATCTTGAGGCTCGTGCACCTGCCGTTTAATGCACCAGCTTTAAAGCTTTCTCAGCCTGCTATGCAAATTTCGCAATGTGTAATCGTTGTTGGGGCGAACCATGCGTGTGCCTTGAAGGGGTGCTGGACATAATTCATTGATATGACAGTGTATATATCATTAATTATTTAGGTAGAGCTCGCATCTCTACCTAAAGATGTAGAGAAGGCCTGCCCTCGGAAACGTCATATATTGTTACATCATCATAATAAGTCATTGTTAATCGTATTTCTACCACGGTCTGTAGATATTCATGGTCACCGAGATCCATTGTTAAAATGATCGGCCTCGGTGGCTCGGGTTGCGTGGTCGCCTCTGATGCCCGAGGACGCGGGTTCCACCCCGGACGACGAGGATTTTTTCAGGGGGAAAATGCTGAGATCACGCACTTCCTTCGGAAGGGAAGTAAAGCCGTTGGCCCCGTGTAGTCGTTTGCCGGCTGCACGTTTGCGGCCCCTATAACGCCGTCCTGAAATGACCATGACGTTAATACCAAACAAACCAAACCAAACCAAACCATTGTTAAAATGAAGCTAAAGTTTCTAGCTCCCAATAGGGCGGGAACTCTATTGAAAACTGGCGCTGCATGTACAATCGGCCCAAAAACGCCTGCAGCGCCGCCCTATCGACAGACAGAATCTTTACTTTCGTTTTCAGTTTCAATGAAAAACCTCTATCGCAGGTCACGGTCGGTGCGATCATGGATGAAGAAAAGATGGATGGGACACTCCATTGCCGTCCCCAGTGAGTTTGATTTTGGGGCGACATCTGGAGCTTTGCGTAGTACTAAATATAATCATCTGCTTAGATTGATTAATAAAATTAAAAATAGACTAAAAACAATAAAATAAAAAATATAAAAGAACTTGCTAAGCACACTTTTATCTTAAAAAGACACTTAATATATGAATTTCTTTTTTAAAAAATTTCTAGTACTACGCAAATCGAAACGATGGTGGTGAAGTTTCGGTTTAGTACTACGCAAAGCAGAAACTGAAACTATTTTTCTTTATTTCCCAGACAGATTTGGTTTAGTACTACGCAAATCCACAGAGAGCGCCACTGAAAAAAAACTCGCGCTCGACGCATAGGAGTGTCCCATCCATCTTTTCTTCATCCATGCCCCGGACGACGAGGATTTTTTCAGGGGGAAAATCCTGAGATCACGCACTTCCTTCGGAAGGGAAGTAAAGCCGTTGGTCCCGTGTAGTCGTTTGCCGGCTGCACGTTAAAGAACCCTTGCGGCCCCTATAACGCCGTCCTGAAATGACCATGACGTTAATACCAAACAAACCAAACCAAACCATTGTTAAAATGAAGCTAAAGTTTCTAGCTCCCAATAGGGCGGGAACTCTATTGAAAACTGGCGCTGCATGTACAATCGGCCCAAAAACGCCTGCAGCGCCGCCCTATCGACAGACAGAATCTTTACTTTCGTTTTCAGTTTCAATGAAAAACCTCTATCGCAGGTCGCGGTCGGCCCTGGTGCGATCTATGCGGTACCTGGCGCGATCTGTTTTCCTTAGCTTCTCGAAACAATAGAAAATGGCCGAAGCTCGATGACCATGAATATCTATAGACCGTGCAACAAATACAAGACATGAAGATGGGCAGATGTTGAGGTGAAAATTAAAAGAATTTTCCCCTTGATTACTTCCGTGGAAGGTTCATCTTCCGCGCAGTTCTTTATATGTATACATTGAACTTAACACTAATCTCTAGACATCTGGTTGTGAAACGCCTTTTAGTATTCATGACTTGAGTAATAAAAAATAAAAACATGTTGCGTAACATGCCCTGGCGAAATAATGCGGACCTGTGAATACCTTGAAGACTAATGAATGGTTTTTGAGCAGTTTATTGGCCTCATGATACAATCAAAGATGTCAGAAATGGGCACTCGGGTGGACGATGACTGGATTTGCATTATTTCTACCAATAATAAGCCCACACCGCCTAAAGAGGAAGCCTGCACACAAAAAAGTCATACATTGTTTCATCATGATACCTAGTCATAAATTAGGGTGCGCGGAAAAAAAGAGAAGGCGGAGGAGGAGGAAGGAGGACAAGGGTTGTTTTAATATACGATAATTTCTCTTTTCCGTTTTCCTATGTGTAACCCGTGAGCCAGCTGTGCTTTTACGCGGATAGTTTAGCTCCTTATTATTGGTAGAAACGCGAATGAAGATGACTGCTTATGACGTTTAAACGATGCATTACGATTTCGTGCGCAGATCTTCTCTCTAGGAGGTGTTGGTAGAGCTTAATTTTGGGCAGTGTCGGCTCAGCCATATTCTAATTGAAGCAAGCGCATACTAAGAAATGAAATGACATTCGTTAAGCTGTATGGTATCAATCAGGCCCCTGAGAGATGAGATGAGCTTCAGTGCAACACGCGTTCGAATGGATTTCTTTGACTGTTGAGGAACCTCCTCTGCTGCTCAAACAAAAATTGCTTATTGCTTTTGTTTTAATTTGTAATGGTCTACTTCAAAGCATCTTCTTTCAATAAGTAAATTTAAAACAGTGTGAAGAAGGATAATGTTAAAAAAAAACAACATTAACCTAATTAATTTCTTCTTTTTATTACAAAACGTATTAAAATATTTACATATCAACTATCAAAAAATATCTTTGCATACAAATAGGAAATATTACAATTGCAGCAAAGTAATTCTTGAAAAATAAATAGCATTATTTAGATTAAAAATATTATAAAAATATTTGAATTTCAGCTCATGACTAACTTCTTAGATGTCTGCAATTCGTATTCATTCTCTTATAAAAAGAAAATATCACATTTAAATAGCTTTTGAAGAATACAAAATATACACTGTACTTTCCCTCTATAAATAACATTAAAAAAAAAACAAACTATACAGACAGTACAAAATTCTATGTTATTATTATTTACAATTGATTTAGCAATCTTGTTAACCTTTCCTCTTGCAGAATTTGTCATTTACAAAGATTGTTATTTTTTAATAAAATTATGTCTTTCTTATTATAGTACAATAAATTAAGTACAAAATTTTAATTAAATTGTGATCAAGAAAAATCCTGTTAGAAGTCTTAATTCTGTCAATAGTGAACACAGCCTTGTCAATTTCTGTCACCTGAGATGGAGATAACTTTTCTGTACTTGAAGTATTTTAAATTGTGAGTAACACGCTTTTCTGTTTCAGCATTCTTCGTATATCTTTTCAATGGTGTCTTTATATTTTTGATGAACAACTGGGCGCTTGACTTTCAACGTTGGACCTGCAAAGGAAACGAGTCTCGATTTAGTTTTTATTCTTTCTAATACCTGCTTTACAATCAATATCTATCGAATAGAAGCGTTAAGAGCATCAAAAACTACAAAATCAATCACTCTATGGAGAATTTAACTGGCATAATCTGTTGTCTTTAAGTTATGGATCTATCATTTACCATATTGAGATAATTGGAAAAACATTAATAAAAAGCAACAACTGAGTTTGTCTAAGTTGAAGTGCGATATTTACTGCAAGAATTCTGCTCTCTACAAAGTGAGACATGCCTTCACGTATTATTATTCTCGTAATGAATTTTATAAGAGAAATTTTCATTTATTTATATGTCGGATATAGAAGAAAAGAAGGACCTTGGAGAAAAAACAAAATTGGACACAGAGTGGGGGGGGGGTCTAGAAATTTAGGCATCGACTACTAAGGTCATTTTGCACCTTTAATACAAGTTATTATCTGTATGCAGCCCGAGACAAACACAAACATCCATGCCCACGGCGGGATTCGAACCCACAGCCAGGCGGACTCGAGAACTAGAAAGCCTACGCCCTAGCTCTCTTGGCCACCTGGCCGGCGACACAGAGTTGAAAACAGCTGGCATTTCGGATAGATCAATTAATAATAATAATAATAATAATAATAATAATAATAATAATAAAATGAGAAACTATTAGACATAACCATTTCAGCTAAGAAATTTAAAAAATTATACACTGATGAAAAAACAAAATTTCATTCAAAAAATCAATACTGGAAGAAATCAGGTGGCAAAATTTACTATTAATGATGACAAACAAAAACGAACTGATGGAATTTATTTTTGACTTGTTAAATTTGCTAAGAAATAGCAGTTAATTAAAGTTATTAAAATAATAATAATTAATAATAATAATTCTGAATGCCATAGAAGTGCACATAATTAATAATAATGATTCTTGATGCACAGCGAAAGTTTTAATGTTTCCTAGACTATATCCTAGTGGAAGATCACGAACACTGGTAATCCTCCATATGGCTGCTGCCCGTGAAACCCTAACAGATAAGTGGGTTTGAGAAGTAAGTAAGTAAGAGTATATTCTATGCTGAATGGAATGTTGAACAAACTTTTTTAACAATTCCTTCTAAAATTCATCTTAAAGCAGCTGTGTCCTAGATATACAGCAAAATCCTGAGCTCGAAAATACACGATGGTTATAAATTCATTATACACCATAACTTGCTTAGAAGAAAATTCATGCGGACAAAGAATTTTATCGTTATAAATGGGAAATGGTACGAAAAAAACTTATTAAAAAAGGATTTTTGTTTTTAAAAATTTTTATTCACAATTAGGTTGGAAAAAAAAAATCAGTTATTGACTTTTGCACACAATTTGTAAGAGGTTTCGATGAATTGAGGTTTGCAGAACGAAATTGTTGCGATTTCTAGGGTGTGCAGTGTGCGATAATGAATTCAAAGCATAGAGTTTATGTACCAGTTACTGTTCATTTAGCGTTTATGTAAAAATCTGCTTATGAGAACTCTCCGCTTACAAGGGAACCCCACATAGCCTATCCGCTTTAACAATGGAGTCCTTGTATGGCTATGTATGGCAAATTTTTTCGTTTTCGTGGTTTATTTTGAAAGAAACAAAATTTCGCATTCTCTTATTTTGCAAGCATTTATAGTAGCTGCAGATGAGTAACATATTTTAATTTGGTGGAAATCTGTGACATAGATGTTCAAGGGATTCCCTTGTTAGAAGAGAGCTCCGCTTAGAAGAGTTGTACATAACTCGAATGCAGTTTTTAGGTGAGAATATTTTTTTTAACAAAAAATGAGACCTTTTCTTCGTTATATCAGAGCAATTGTACATGTAAATTTCATTGGTGGGGTTGGGCTGGAGAAAATTTTCGTTATAAGTGAAATTTTGCTCTAAGCGAGTTAGGATGCCAAGAGTTGAGTGAGTTACTAACAGGAGTTTAATGTTAGTATATGATGAGAATATAGGCTATATGATAATATAAATGATTATTGTTTAAGTTGCTTTTCAGCATAATGAACATTGGAAACTATGTCTCTGTGCCATCAGCCTCTAATTTCTGCATGCTTTCTTATGGAAATCATTACTTTCAGAAGTTCTTACCATTTCATCAACATCTTTATAAAATAAAATAAAAAATTTAAAAAAAAGTGCAATCCTAATTCTCCTCCAGGAATGGAGAAGTCCACCGGTAAAATAACCCACTTTTGAATACGTTGGGCATTTGATACGGCTTGAGCATTAGCTCGATTAATTCCACTCTGAATAGCTGCCATGACTTTCTCATCAGGACCACTCAAAACATCACTGACTGTTGCAGCTGAACTTCCAACAGAATGGCACCACTCTTTTGCAAGTGGTGAAAGTTTATCCTTAGGTATCAAAGTGTTCATATCCACGTCAGTCTGCAAAGGCAGTCAAGCAATCAGTTAAAAACTCCTTAATAATTCATAATTGTGGAGATGGATTCTAGCATTAACTTCAAACTACAATTCAATATTTACCTTCAATGTTATTAACATGGAGAGAAACTTTCTTTTGTCACCAATTAATACGCAATTGCTAACAATTGGAAGTTCTTTTTTAACGTTGTCTTCAATGGGAACAGGTGCAACGTTCTCTCCACCAGCAGTTATGAGGAGCTCTATTAAAAAGAAACCCAAAAACTTGTCAAAACAACGTAAACAAAATCAAACGATTCAATATTTTCAAAAGAAAATTTTAAAAACCTTTAATTCGTCCAGTGATGGAGACAAATTTATGCTTATCAACGTTTCCAATATCGCCAGTATGCAACCATCCATCCTCATCCACAGTTTCATTGGTTTTTTCTAGGTTATTCAAATAACCCATGAACACATTACGGCCATTGAGACACAACTGAAAAATAAAACAAAACAAAATTCATGCTCCGAAAACTTTTCAACATTGTTATACATTTAAAAACGGGTAAATTAGTTTTTACAAAAGTTCTTACTTCTCCATTTCCTTTTTCATCTGGATTTTCAATTTTTATCTCCAAACCAGGCAAGGCTAATCCAACACTCCCAAGCTTGAATTTCTTTTCAAAGTTGCTTATGTGAGGACCTTTAGAATATACACAATGCTCAAACTTAACAAAGAGAATAAAACAGCTGCCTAAACCAAATCAAGAAAAATAAACCCGCCTTACCAGTACATTCGCTCATTCCAAAAACCTCCGTGATGACCATGTTAAGGCTAGCAAAATAATCCAAGGTTTCACGAGAGATCGGGGCAGCCCCCGAGATCCAAGTCAATGTTCTTTCGAAGCCGAGAGCTTGACGCACTTTCTTCAGAATAAATTTGTCGGCAACAGAAAATAAAAATGGAGACGATGACGATCTGTAATGAGGAAACAAACCATCCATATTTCAGTAAATATCCAGTGAATTTCAAAATTGTTTACGTAAGTTCCAATTTAAATATATGCTTACCCATTCATTCTGTTTTTGTTATAACGTGTAGCTAATTTACGAGACCAAGCAAACACGGCCTTTTTTACAGGTGGCATTCTTCCTTCAGCCTCTTTCAATTTTTCAGCCATTTTCTCCCAGACACGGGGAACTCCCAACAATCGTGTAGGTCTAACTTCTTTCAATGTTTCCACTAAACTTCCCTAAAAGATTCAGATTAAGAAAAATTATTACAAAAAATAATTTTTTTGAAAAAGAAGAAAAGGTTTTTATTTTTTACTTTTACGAGGACTGTTCAGTAGAAACACATTTAGAGACTCGGAAGCAATTTTGATTCAAAGAATTTAAAACTAATTTCCATGAACACTGAACAATGAATCCCATTGGTGCACTAAACTATAGATTCCCGTCTGGTAAAATTCCTGCAGTTTTTGGCAAAACCATTATGTAACAGCAACCTTTACGTCAACATTAGAATTGAACGTCTTTTCTTCTTTTAGAAGGCTAAGGACATGGAAATCAAACGGGGACAAGTCGAGACTAAAAGGAAGCAATTCCCAACTGTCTCACGTTTTCATCTGATGCTGCAACACCAGCATGTCGTGAACGAGCCAAATCTTTCGTGGATTCACTTCCTTGTCGAAATTTCTTGCACCATTCAACCACTGCCATATGAGGATAACTAAGGTCGCTGTTTACTGCTTTCAATCTCGTAAAAATTTCTAGTGGCTGACGTCCTTCAGCAGTCAAAAATTGAATAACAGTACGCAGATTTTCTTTGAAAGGGTTGTCTGCCACGAACAATTCCAACTTCCAACTTAACCCCAACTTTTAAGTGAGGCAAACACGTATCAATTTTTTTGTTAAAGGTTGATGTCAACTTTTAGTTGAAATTGATGGCAGTGTGCATGCGAAGACATTGTCAACTTTTCCCATCAATATTTGTTTGAAATTCCGGTTTTGCTTTTAACCCGCATGCGTCTGCCCGACATTTCCATTTGATTACGCTTGTGGAATTACAGAGAGGTGTGATGAATGTCGTGTCGAATGAAGCGTGGAAGAAGGCATAAAAGCGGAATAATAAAAGATTAGTGGTTTCTCGTCAACTGTAACAGCTCCAATGCTAAATCAGTGAAATAAAAACAATACCAATTCCCTGCAGCCGATGAGTCGATTTGGGGTCAACTTCCGCCGTTCCTTTCACTCCCTGTTGTTATTTTAATTGCTGACATGCGAGAATGCCCTCAGCTGTTCTACCATGCCCTCTTCCTCCCCCTAGATGATTGTTTAAAAATTTCCTTTCTGTTTGAAAGTTGCAATAATTTGCTCCTTTGAAATCTGCCTTCCGTATGCTCTCCATGTTGATGTTAGACGTTAAGAACAAAATTTTCAATGAATGAAGAATTATACAATTGGAAGGCAGACATTGGAGTTACCGTGCAGTACAGGTTTCCCCTTTGCGATCGCTCTTCCGCTCTTGCATTTTAATTCCTGACCACAGACCACACAATGACATGAGAAGAAGTACCTATCCTTTAAGTCAGAGGACTTAACCATGGAAGAAGTGACGTGCAATAGATTCACTTGCGCTTTATTACGATTCGACATCCTTAGTGTACTTTTTATTTCACAATATCTCGGGAGTTTCGCTTCTCATTCTACCTCTTCCATGTTTTTGCCTTGACGAAATGCAGTTGAAACTAACCAACAACCAAAAGTTGATCAACTTTGGCAAACATTGATACGTGTTTGTGTTGCTTTAGAAAGAAGCATATTTGTTGCAGACACCTCATTAGCACTTAAACAATAAACAGACTGCTTTCTGTTGTCTAGGCGAAACCTTCACGGCTGCACTATCCAAATGTATTTCTATTGAACAATCCTCTTAGTATTTTTTCCTACAAAATAAGTGATAGAGTAAATTCAAATTACTTTTAACGCATCTGGTGGAGCAAAATACACTTCAGCTGCATAAAAGATGCCAGAAAATAAATCGGCAATCTAGAAAAATAATTAATTTTATATTAATCTTCAGTGAAACTTGATTTTTATTATCGATTTCAATTCATTCACATTGGTTATGTCAAGCCGCCAAATAACAAGGCATAAAAAAATATATATAAAAAAAGTTGCTTACCTTAGCTGCTACGTGGCTCAAGGGCAAGTAGGAAACAAGTATTTCGTTTCCAAAACCAGCACTCCATGCATTTTGAAATAACCGAGTTAAAAACGTAACCTGTAGGGATTGAAAAAAGTTAAAGTTATGCCATATGTCCACTAAAATATATATTAAAAAAAAATAAATCTTATAAACAAAAACATTTTGAAAAACGTCCTTACATTATCATGGCTGAGCATAACACCCTTGGCATTGCCTGTTGTTCCAGACTAAAAAAAAAAATTTCAATCATATATTTCTAACATCGTAAGATGTTATTATTTTGATACCACTTATCATTATTATGACTATTTCTATTAACAACCTAGCAATGAAAATATTTACCGTATAAACGAGTGAACAACACTGATTAACAGCTTGTCCTCGGATTCTTCTTTCGAGAATTTCATTTGGTACGGAACGTCCAATGTCCATTAAGTCATTCCACTAAAAATTAAGCAATAATCAATAAAAATAACAATATTGTCTCTATAATTTAATTCATTCATACAGGGTGATGCTGAGCCGACTGACACATTTCAAATAGTCATAAAACAAAGGTACAAAGTGTCAGTTGGCTTGGTGCAATCCTGCATTATCAATTATATAATTGGGGGTATAAGTGGTTCTGAATATTATCTAAAAATTAATGATCTGACTTACAGACAGAACCCCTGGAGTAGTCGGTTCGCCAACGTACTGAATGATTGCTTTCAAATGTGGTAATTTAGAACGAATCTGTACAATTTTTTTAAGCTGGGTTTCATTTTCAACAACAACTATGTTAGCACGGGAATCTTGAAGAACATGTAAACATGCTTCAGGTGAATTTGTTGTGTATATTCCACAACTCATGCCACTAGAATAAAGAAAACCAAATAAACGAATAAGTAAAGACGTGGTGTATATTTACTTTAAATTATATCGATATGCATCTTAAGCAACAGTAAATAACTTACCCAGCAAATATTGTTGCTAATTCAGATATGAACCACTCTGGAGCATTGAAACCTAAGATCCCTACACTATTGAAAGGTTCTAATCCAAGCTGAAATAGAGAAAGGATTCCAAATGAATTTTCTTAAAGAAGAATTTAACTTGAACAATAGCAAGACCTTAACGACATAGAAATGATTTAATAATTAGGATACTTACTTTAATAAGTCCTTTAGCAGCAGTACATACATCATTCCAATATTGGGTGTATGTCCAATGGACCCATGTACCTTTTCTTTTAATAGCTAAGGCATTGTGATCAGGAAATTTTTTAGCAGTTCTCTCAAGAAATGTGACTACGGAAACTGGCTTCTCTGATGCCAAGCCAGAAGATGCTAATTTTATTTTAACTGCTCCGGAAGGAGAACTCGTAATTAAATCGTCTGTTGGTATAATATAATCAGGACCTGTTGCAAAAATAAATTGAAATTATGAAACGAATGTTCAGATATTCTTAACAACAACGTCTCCTCATTCAAAAGTATTTTGCAATAACAAATTACCTTTCTGATGAGCAAATTGAAACGTTTCAATAAATGGTAGAGAAATAATTTTGTCTACAATCTGCTTTCTTGTGAGCTCTTTCGACACAGAAGTTCCAAAAAAGCTGGATATGGATTCTTCTAAATTCACAGCCTGATTAAGTATATTACTAGCGTCCTTATTAGAGACTTGTGACTCGACAGTAAAGAAACCATTGGTTAGTTTCATTGTGTTTCTGTTAATTTCAAACAGCTGATCATTGGTAATTTTCTTATCATTAATTTCATCAAATTCAGCTTTCGTTCCATTTTTAGACAAGAACATTTCCATCATTTGTGTATCGTGATGGAATTTTATTCTAAGAGGCTGCACATGCCCACTGTAATCCATAGCAACATTATCATAAGCTGATGCAGGCATTCTGTTAATTGAATAACTTTCAGCAGAAAGATCGTCAGAATTAAGAATACTACAAAAAAAAAAAAAAAAGCATATAATTAATTCTAAATTTTTAAAAATAAAAAAATAAAATCTTATTCCCTAATCAAAAGAATCATCACAACAGTAATTTCAAACAATATAATCGTAACAAAAGTTTTTTTAATCAGAGAAGACAACCATTATCTCAATACAAGTTAAATCAAAAAACTCGTTTATTAAAACAATTTTGACCTAAACCTAAGTATTTCTTGCTTCGAAACACACAAAAACAAAGAACAGCCAACAACAAGATATGGCTACCATCGATGAAAGAGATAAATTCTGTCCTTGACGAAGTTATGCTAGAAGTTCTTCGTGAGGATAGCAGCCAAAGCAGAGGTGAAACCATCTACAGTAATTATTAATGGCACTTGACTTTTTTCACAATGTTGACACGTTTTTCCATCGAGGAACTCCAATGTTCAAGTTGCAGTAAGACTTTTTTATTATTAGGACTGAATTTATCTCTCATCGATGGTAGCCAAATCTTGTTGTCGGCTGTTCTCTGTTTTTGTGTGTTTCGAGCCCAAAAATACTTAGGTTTAGGTCAAAAATTGGTTTAATAAACGAGCTTTTTGATTTGACTTGTGTTGAAATGTTAATGGTTGTCTTCGCTGATAAATGAATTAAATCTCAACGTATGAAAGTAATTATATAACAAAAATTTGTTTGCAAAATTCCTAATTTCGATGCTGATTTTTCCTGCACTTTTTTAGAAAAATATTATTATTCTTTTATCAGACAAAAAAATTTATTATTATTTTATCACTTTACAGTTT
>JAHWFO010057933.1:55769-69737 GCA_023313115.1 Rhysida immarginata | reverse complement strand
GACCTAAATAAGGATTTTGGACCTCTCAAATCACTTTCCAGGTACGTCATTAGTCACTGTACATGTTAAATTGCATTCCCAATCTCACAAAAGTTAACGTGTCATGAAATAAGTAACATTTGGAAATGTATATTAATATTATTGGATGTTCTTATGAGAATTTTTACATGCCAAACCTCAGAATTAAATAATTGATGAAAATATTTACGCCAGTAGGAAAGATAGTCTCAGCCTGCGAACTAGGTACTGCTCCAACCAGCCTTAATAGTATGTAGATAGCGTTAATGCTTCCATGTCCGCAGTGGCGCAATTGGTTGGCGCATCTGCACGGTGAGCAAAAGGTTTCTGGTTCGAATCCAGGCTGTGAAATTTTCTTTCCTATTTTCATCAATTGAAGGGCTCGGGGCAATAAGGACCTAACCCACAGGAAGAAATTCTTACTAAATGTAATAATTACTGCTTGTAAAATTCATTTACAATATGTTTCAGTAACAATTGCATGAGTAAACTGTAATCACAGTAAAGCAAAACATCAACCATTCAATTTACAGATTTTTAAACAATATAAAATCACTTTTCTCAAGAACTTCTTCCTGTGGGTTAGGTTCTTATTGCACCGAGCCCTTCAATCTTTCTTATGATAATATTTTTAGAAACCTCTAATATACGTAAGGCTATTTTTTTTAAGTTTCCCATTCAGTGGGGGGGGGGATACTTATGTTTATATCATAAATGTGTCATTCAAGGGCTAAATTAAATTGCTGATAAGTCATAAATTTTATTTGCAAAAATTATCTAGATTGTGATTTTACAAACCAAAGAGAAGTTTGATGAAATTATAAAATTGTATGCTTCGCCATCTATTTATTTATTTATTTATTTTGTTTTAGCCAAATTGTTTATGTCAATTTAATTATGTTATGTCAATCATTAGGATCCAGGAACTGTACAACAGACATCAAGATCACAGCGACATCTTTTGCCCTAAGACATTTACTGCTTAAAGGCTTCTAGAACTATCAACATTACATACCAAATGCTATCTTGTTATTCGCACTGTAACAGGCATGTACAGCTCTATCTCATCTTTATTTTATATATTAGCTGGTCAAGTTTTTATTTTTCTTTTGTTTTTCTTTCTTTTTTGTATTTTACTCTCTTGCAACTGAGTTGACGCAAGGTATTGGGTACAAATAAACTGAACTGAATTGAATTGAATTGAATAATGAAATATTTAACTATTCTGATGAAGGGGGGTGGGGGGGACGAGAAGCAATATTTTTATATTTTTTAAGGCTAATTTATGATGAATTAATTTTGAAAAAATATAAACATAAAATTGAAAAAAAAAATCATAAATAATTCATAATAATAATAATAATAATAAATTCATAAAAAAAAAAATTGGTTGGTAATCTTTCAGAAGGGATGAGACCTCATGAACATTTAAATACATGCAAGACTTTTATGTAAAATGTTACACTTATAAATAGCTTAGTATTTATTTAGACTTACTATATTTAAAATGTAATATTTTATATTTAAAACTATAAAAGAAGTAAATTTTTTTCTTTATCGCTTTCTGCTTCTATTTTAGATATGAATCATCCTTGATTTAACATTAAAAATATAAGCTTAAGTTTAGTGTTCTTTCACAATGCTTAAATTATATAATCTTTCCCTTTTCAATGGGAAAAAAATCCCACCCTAACAATTCCTCTACAATTAAGGGTTGTTTTTTTTTTCTTTTTTGCTACTTAGAATATGTTTTAACAGGAAGTATAAGAAAAGAGATGAGTAACAAATAAAATTTAAGATAAATAAAAAATATAAAATAATTTTATAAATAAAATGGGAGGAATATAATTTGGCACAAGAGTACTTCCTAAAATAACAAGCTTTTTCAGAATTTTTCAGGAAATTTTTATATACAAAACAAGATTAATTTTCAAAGAATAATTCAAGAATGTTCAACGAGGATTTATTAACACCATATCTCAGATATTTAAATAATAAAATAAAAATATTAATTTTTATTCATAAATTTAACAAGTCTTTATAATTTCCTGAATGCAAGTTAATTTCCCCCTCTGTTCTTAAGATTTAGAAGCAAGAACAAATGCTGTAAGAGCATATTTAAGGCATGCTTCTTCCACATGCTTCCTAAGATTGCACTCTCTCATTAATTCTCTGATTCCCTCTCTATTAACTTACACATACAAAATTATGAACATAGTTAAATTAACTTTTTTTTCCATACAGGACAAATAATTTAAATAAATACTGTGAGGAAAATGCCACCTTATAAATATCAAAAGCAGCATTTTGTACATACCTAACTTTTCCGCTATGGTTCCCCATGTTTATCTTTTCAACAAATTGTATTCACTATTCCAATAATAGAATATTAAAGGAGAAAACAATTCCTCAGTATCTTATCAAAAGGTTGATCAGTAAATAAAATTAAGAAGGGCCTCAATAAGCAGAATTTTATTATAAATTCTGCTGAAATATCCCATCTTCCCTTCTTTTTTTCCTCTTCCAAACTCAATTCATTAATGAAGACACTCAGAGGATCATTCTCAGAGAAGATGCTACGTAACACTGACCAGTGAGCGGCGTCAAGTACACAGGATGAATGGATTAATACAATTGCCTTTTCAATGTTTTGTGGCAAAACCTGTTTTTTTTTTCCTTTCGGCTTTTCCTTTTGCACCTGATGGCTAACCATGGCAACACACCAAGTCCTCCAGAGTAACAGTGATACCATAGTCCTTCAATAACTATGGGTAGATATCATGAAATATCTTATAATGATATGACTTATGCACAATATCTTCTGCTTACAATTGTGATTGTAATAAATACATGAAATAAATTGTATTGGGCAAGTTTTATTTTAATTGCCTAAAATTGTGTAACATTTTTCAGGCTTTCAAAATGTTTTTCATTGTTTTCTAATGAAATACTCTTTTAGTTGTTTAAAATGACAACAAGGGTTTTAATATTGAAATCTAGCCTCCTCAGAAAATATAAAAAGAGAATATAACTTTTCCAAATTTATATAAAGTGCTCGAAAAAGGAAAATTAAAAGACTAACTAATTCTTTCCAGTGTTCAGGAGTAGATTAAAATTTTTAAAATTATAATAAAGGAAACTTACATCTAAAATGATAATTAAAATTTACTGAAAATTAAAAGAAAAAAATATTTTAAAATGATGGCTAAATATATGATTTACTCACGATGTATGTCCAAGTATTACACCGAAGAAATCAAAATTTTCATCCAAGATCAGTGGAGATCTGCCTTTCCCACCAGCTGACTGAAGAAATCTGCTCTGAGGCCTCCTCTGACGACTGACCATATTCTCCCTGAAAAATGACCTTTGCCTATCATGTGCAAAAAGAGGACTGAAGAAAACTTTAGACAGTGGTACGACACTTGGATTTGATTTCATTTAATTTTTTTGGAAACACGGATTTCGTCTGTGGCATAAAGCCAGTTTCTTGGAAGGGAATTTTTTTTTTCCTTCAGGATTTGAATCTCCCCACCCCACCACCACCCCCACTTCTCCATCAAGATATTCGGAAATTGTACTTTTACTTTTATTGTTCTAAAGAGCATATTGTAGATGTATAGAAGCTTGTAGCAGAAATTTCAATAATAATAAATGACTCGAATACTAGGCGGAGGGGATCTAGAGAATTATTAGCATAATATTTTACTTTAGATGACATAAGTATGATTTGAAAATAGGAATTAATAAAAAGAACTTAAATTTACATATCATTTAAAATCATATTAAAATACTGGACACATTGAAAAGAATAGAGTTTATTAAATATTTTTTTAAGTAACATCAACATAATAAAAATAAATATAGTATAATGCAATTTCAATTTTGGTTATTATTAAAAATAAAAATGGCATTTCAAATTATTAAAAAAAAAATTAAAAATCCGACGATGCAAAAGAGGAAACAAATTACAAATTCCTGTTGGTTGTAAGGTAGTTACAAAGTACTATAAGTCTTTTGAAAAAACACACTGACTAGACGTTCATTCAGATAACCTGTTTTAAAAGTAATAGTTCATATTCCACACAGGTCAGAAGATGAAGATGCTTAATGAGAATTAACAAGACGTTCAAACTCCATCACATGCAATAGTGACCGTAGAAGGACTTCCTGGACCTTGATTGACGAACTTTCAGACTTCTGAAATAATTAATAAAATTAAATTACAAATGAAAAAAGTTTGTTTTTTGTTTGATTTTTTTTTTCCCTTACGTCTCATTCAGAAAAGAAAACGAATAGGAGAGGGAGAGAGAAAGATAAACTAACAGTTCATTCATATTATAACTTACTTATATTTACACATCACAGGGAATATAATAAAAGTCTCCTCTTTATAATAATAAACATTTCTAATAAAAATGTTAATAGCATTTCCAAAAAAAAAGTTAAATATATTATTCTAATTTTTGCTAAATATATTAATAATTAAAATAGTATATAAAAGCAATCACCAGTTACTTTTGTTATTATTATTATTTTTTTTTATTCATACATATGCTTTAGGCAATTCATATATTTGGTTTACAATTTGACAGTATAATTCTTCTGACCCCATTAACAATGTAAACATTTATAAGGACACCATATCAGTATTATTCAATCTTGTGTTGAATGTTTTCATTGTCAAAGTTTTATTTTAAGTGATCTTGTTTACACTTTAAACAAATAAAATTATTATTAATATCTATAATATACATATATTACAATTATTATACTAATTTTTCAGCAGACAGAATTAAACAGCATTCATACAGCAACAATAATAAAAATGATAATCAGACAAACTGAAAGGAAAAGCTTCAATTCACGCTAACTAATTAGATTCCATGGTTTGATTAAATTGCTCTCCTAAAATATATATAAGAGACCCAGTGATTATGTTGACAAGTTCAATTTGAATGAACATGCAATATAAACATGTTACTTCCATAATTTAATGTAAAAATAATTAAATAAAATTTACAAATAAAATAAAATTAACAATAAAATATTAATGACGATGAAAAATCACTTTTTTGTCCACAATTTTGGGTTAGAAGATATCCAACTTTTGAGGTCCAACTGATGTCCAAATAGATGCCAGATTTTCTGCCGGATTTTCCCCTGATGATGCAATTTTTTTTTTTAGAATAGAAGATTTTAAAGTTGAAATTACTTATTTTGGATATTAGGTAAAATCGAGAATAAAAGATTCGCCATCGATACCATATGTACAGTTTATTGCTGAATGTAAACCAATTATGTGATATAGATTAAGTTGAACATCCAAAAAGTGAAAGCCTCTAATCAACAAAGAGGAGGGAAAAAAATAATAATAATTTTTCCTCCTTGTAGATTAGTGGTTTTCACTCTTTGGTTTTTCCATTCAACTATATTTACTTATTTTTTGTTTTTTTATTAAGTTGAATATGTCAATATTTTTCACTTGGAAGTATTATAAAGAGTACTTGAATGAACATGCATTATAAACATATATAACTTCCTTAATTTAATGTATGACGGATGTGAGAGGGATGACACGAGAACCCTGGAATACTATAAATAATAGGTACTTAATAAAAAACAAAATAAAATAAAAAAATCAAAAATAAAAATTATATAGTATAAGGAGTGGACAGATAATAATTCACTAGTTTAACATATATAAACTCCTTTTTATGATAATACGAAATTAGAATAGTCTCTATTTGAAGTGCCAGCTTTTTATTTTTGATTTATTATTTTTATTATATTTATTTTATTTATTTTTTTATTAAATATCTATTATTAATTTAATGTAAAAATAATTAAATAATTGGGAATATGAATTACTCAATGGTAGATTCAAGGTTTGTTCAGATCAAGCAGTGGATTACTCGGGAACTATCATTAGGCACTTGAAATTTTGAGGGATCAGAGGGAATGTTGGTTCTATATGGCATCAAAATTTGGTCGAATTTGGCTGAGCAGTTTTCGAGATATGAGCTGATGGCAATAACTCCTATTTTTGTTTTACTTGCTCCATGATATCAAGGCAGATGTTGGAGGAGCGAATTTTGTTGCCGTATGACAAAAAATAGCCGAGAACTAAATTATCATTTTTAGAAATGAATTATCTGGAAAATGATAATAAAGTGCATTTAATTAAATGCTAAGGAAAATTTTCTTCCAATTTTCTTACTCTTGTTTATTTTTATATTTTTATTTATAATAATTAATATAATTTTTTAAAATTCTGTCTGAATAAAAATTAATTAATAAAAATAATAATAACATGGTATTATCGTTTTCCTTCTATTTGAAAAAAATTAAAATATTTCTCTTTAGAAAATTGTTATGGTAGTGAATTCTGTTTATTTATGATTTTGTAACTATCATTCTGATTTTATTTGTATATATGTTGATTTGAAAACAAAAGTTTATTTTAAAATGTTCTTATTCACACTTATGCACACACACATTTGAAATTATGATTACTTTTGAAAGAGTTGAAGTTATCAGTACAAGGCTATGCAACTTCAATGCAACTTTCCTGTAATGTCAGTTTCAACACTTACAATGAAAATCTTATTGAATTTTTTTATTCATTCTTTTTTCAGATCATTAAATCAAATTATAGCTTCAAGAAAAATAAAGTTTATTCTTTAACAAGGAAAAGGAATTGAGGTTATTACTAGTATTAACTTATGTAAATTGATCATAAAAACAAAACTCAAGCCTTGCTACTTAAAATAAATAAACAGAAACAAAAAAAAATGATCGACATTATATTTTTGTTTATTTTCAATGAAAAACTTATTTAAACGTCAGAAGGAAATGTTGAAAAAAAACCCAACAATCTAGAAACAACATAATATTGAAAAATAAGTATAGAAAAATTTAAAAGTGCAACAAGTAACAATTTATAAAAAAAAAAAAAAAAAAAAAAAAAAAAAAAAAAAAAAAAAGAAGAAACAAAAAACTTTCTGAATACAAAGCTCATTATTCCTATTTACTATATATTAGAAGAAAATTGATGAAATGTAGCTTCAGAAATATGGTTAGGAAAGAAACGGATAGGAATTTAAGCTCCTCTCCCCTCTCAATACAAACCGGGAAAAGAGTTCTGTGCCCCCTCTTTCCTGCGTTATACTGTGAAAACATTTCTGTTGCTGTATGTATTCTGCTTGGAATATGGCTTTAATCCTAATTTAAGTTTATATTACCAAAACTAATTTGATGATGAATGAATAAATTATCCAAGAACGTGGTCTTTTTAACTCTGTGCATTAAACACACAAAATATTAATAAATAAATAGTGAAAAATAGTAAAGAAAAATTCCACAGCCTGAACTCGAACCAGGGATCTTCAGATCATCTGGATGCTATAACCATCGAGTCATTATGGACATGAAAATTGTTGCTATCAAACATGTCCTATGGCCATAGGTTACAGCACGGCTCCTTGTTCACAAGTCAGGACTATCTTTACTATTACATGGAGAAAAATAGGTGCTCCTCAGGGTTCTTCACTCGGACAAATCCTTTTAAATATTTTTATTGCTGACTTAGTATCAACTAATTATTCAAAAAACATCCATTTTACAATACCATGTTTATTCAATTTGAATTAGTCGACTTACGTCCTTTCGGACATCTTCAGATTCGTTACAACTGATTTTTAAATTTCTTACAATATAAATATTTTAATTTTGAACAATATTTATCTATTCATTGTTAATACTTTTAACGGTTGCATTGTTTTCTTTTGAGATTCAATTATAGTTGTAACGAATCTGAAGATGTCCGAAAGGACGTAGGTCGACTACCGGTAATTCAAATTGAATAAAACATGGTATTGTAAAATGGACGTTTTTTGAATAATTAACTACATACAATACAACGTGAGATATAAAATGAATTTAGTGTCAACTGTTAATAATGATAATGCAGATGACTTGAAGATTTTTCTTCGAATTCGCTGTTGGGAAGATTGTTATGCATTGAATGAAATGCTTGGTAACATTTTTACATGCTCAATCGAGAACAGTTTGTCGCTGAATGCTTCAAAATCTTACTGCATTACCTTTTCCCGTAATCGCTTGGGCGAACGGGTTTTAGAACATCGAAATAAGGTTAAGGATCTGGGTATTGTTTTTCAGTTTACTCTTTCGTTTTCTTTGCGTTTGGAGGATTTAATTCTAGACCTAAGCAAAAGGATTGGGCTGAAAAGGTTAACAACTTCTTTATTAGACCCCAAACCTTTTTGACACTTTATCGTTCGATAATAATTCCAAAATTAATGTACGGTATATGGATTTGGTTTTCAGGCCCAACTCACAATTTTAGTTATTTGCTTTCGACAAATTATTTATTGACGACACCTTTAAGGTCAATTCTAACATTTTCAATCTGCAGCACATTATACATAATCAAGAAAAGATGAAGGGGGAACAGCACATTACACAATCAATTATACGTACCTTCATCTGTTCTTGACATAATTTTTTTTTACTGACCTTTTAATTGCTATTTTTAACGGACAACTGTGGGTCCCACGAAGCATATAATATATTGGGATTCGTATCCCGGTCTCCAAAAGAAACCCACAGACATTGATTTTTTTTAGTAAAGGGAGGCACCCAACTAATATAGATCCAGCATTCAAGCTAATTCAATCATATAATAATAACAGAATCTCACAGAATATTGACATTTTTCATGACTCCCGTAACCCTTTTTATAATGTTGCCTCTTCTTAGGCTCTTTTTACCCTGTGGTGGATTGTCTGTTAGAGGTCGGTACTGTCATGATGATTGATTGACAGCCGATGACAAATTAATATAATTTTTCATGACCAGGATTCGAACCGGGGATCTTCAGGGCAGTAACCTGAAGGTCCCTGGGTTGAGCCGAAGTCGTGGAATTTTCTTTATTCTTTTTTAGTATTTATTTATTAATATCCAGAGGAAAAACAATTTTTTTTAGAATACCAATAAAAATGTGGAAAATTCTATAATCTTATCTCATACATTATGAAATTTTTTGAAAAAATTTGAGCAAAAACGTGGAATTGAATAAATATTGTAGATAGATTTCCTAGATGTACGTTGTTGTCATTCACATAAGCTCAATGTAAACCCTTATTTTTCAGGGGTTGCATTACTTTTGATAGCATGCATTTAAATGGTTAACAATCTCTAATCTTCTTATAAAATTTCATCAAAATAAAGTGAGAACTATTCCACATGGCTTGAAGAAAATCCTCATAGGCCTATTTTCCCTGTACCATATAATTATATTATTATTTGCCATTTAATAGTAAAGATAGTCCTGGCTTGAGAACAAGCAGCCTCACTATAACCTATGCTCATAGAACGTTTGATAGCAGCAGCTAGCATGTCCACAGTGGGTCAATATTCGGAAAATTTTGGAAATGCTGCATTTTGTTATTATATGTATATCTTTTGAGAGATTTCTTTATTTTCCAAAAAAGAATATGGGTTCTGCCTACTTTGATGGCAATTCAAATTGTCTTTATGATTTTCTTTTAAATTTGTGCTTTATACAGCAGAATACCGACTCAATCATCCAGTATAAATGGTTAGCTGGTGAAATTACTTTACAAAGATATTGATATTGAATAGGATATTTTTCATTTTCATTACATGAAAGTGATGGTTTTCCCCTTCTTTCTGAGAAAGAATCACTTTATAAACGTCTTTTAAAACATCTGCTATGTTGAGAATTTAGATACAGGTAAAGTGGTTATGTGAAGGTGATTTCAGGCAAGAGGCAACAGGAAAAGAAGAGCAAAATGCAAGGCCAAAACTAGTTACAACTTCATTGAGAAGTTATGTTTTGAAGAGTAAACTATTCAAGTTTGTTTTTAACGTTAGTTTTTAATAAAATCACTTCATTAATTTTATTAAATATTAAATAATAATTTTAAATTTAAATGTGGTCAGTCTCCTTTTAATGGGGAAAATCGTAAAATTAATAAAAACAAAAAAATAAACCCAGTCTATTGAGGATGTAGATGAAGTCTTGTGAAGATAATGTTGATAGTGGAAAATGATAATCTTGAAGGAAGTGTTGGTTTTGAAATACAGATGAAATTTTGAAGAGGGTGATCCAAATATTTGGGATAAAATTTGGGACTGGGTTTATTTCTGCTATCAACAACATCTTCAATAAACTACATCCTTTGAGTTTTCTTCCATCTCACAAGTTTCTTCATCGTTTTTCAAGATTGGTGACTTTATTATTCATTTTTTTGTTTTTATTAATTTTACGATTTTCCCCATTAAAAGCAGACTGACCACATTTAAATTTAAAATTAATCATTTAAACTCCTTAGATCAATAATTAAATAATAATAAATAGAAGCAAAGTCAGCTTTAAAATTAACGAGAAATTAAGTAAGTTATGCAGAGTATTCAACATTATAAACTAATTTATTCTTTTCTTTACTCTTAATGCAAAGTACATACATCAATATATTTTGCTAACTTTAAAATAATGGTAATCACTTGGTTGATTTGCGTATAAAGAAATTATATCAATTCGGCCAAAAAAGAGCAATGAATCTACCACTAAGATAAAATAAATGTAATTTAATCCCTATGAGTCCACCTAATTTTAATATCTTTGCTAGAAAAATTAGGCTTAATTGATTCCATAGATAAAGTTTGGACTGATCAACTGATATAATTAGTTATATCAATCTTAGATAATTAAAATTTTAAAAATAACGTTAGCTGTCAAAGTTCTAACTTAATAAATTAAAGTGAGCAAAAGGAACTAGACTTTGGACCCTTGTTCCTTAGTACCGGTATATTTTTACATCCTTAATGCTTAATAAATTTTCTTTAATGTTTAAAATCAATTTATAAGAATATAGCATATGATAGGGGGCACACTATTAATAAACTATTGGATAAAACAGCATTTGATATTTATGCTTTTCTAAAAATTTAATAAGTGTGTATCATGTAGAAGACTGAAAACCAATATAAAACATTTCACCAAATATTTTTTCAATCAGCTATTACTGCTATACAATTTTTGTTGTATTAACTGAGCTGTAGTGAACTGGGCTCACTAAGATGATGATGATGAAGATGGTTATTGATGACCAAGGAAAAGAAATACAAATCTGTTTCTATATATGTCACCTTTTTTTCTTTTGTGGACAAGAAGTTTGTCGATGAAAATAAAATAGATTTAAGTATTCTAGGGTGAACCTCTGTCAATTTGAAAGTAAAATAGATTTGTACTGTGAAAATGATGTCTCTACTTCACATGAAGTTATAGGGGCTTTGGAAAATGCAGTAATTTCTTCTGGCATGTAGTCTTGGTCTGGGATGAAACATTGTTCTCTGGATAAAATTTTTGAAATTAATTGCACTACAATCCAATCTGGTTTTTTTATTTTTTTTTTATTTTTTTTTTTTATCAAGAACATCTTTTAGCTTTCCATAGATAAATACCTGTACTTACAACCTCTGACAATTAAGTTCGGTGAATGAGTTCACACAACAAAATGCAAAACAGATAGAGCCACATTTACTTTATTGTCCTTCGAAATAATTACCCTGGAAGGCAATACACTTTTGGGATCAGATGTATAAGTCCTGGAAGCTCCTTAGGGATGGCTTTAAGTTCACGTGTCACATTTGGTTGAATGTCTGGAAGGTCCGCAAATCTGTGTCCCTTTAAGGCCCGTTTCGGGCGTGGGAACAAGAAAAAGTCTGCCGATGCCAAGTCTGGTGAATAAGATGGATGAGCTATGGATACGACCCCTTTGTTGGCCAGAAACTGTTGCACGATTACGGCAGTGTTCCTCTTTGACCCATTATCCACAGTTACGTGCGCATGCTACACCTTCAACTGAAGAAACGAGCATCTGCTAAACCATTGCACGCACAAATGTGACCTGTCTGAACTTGCTTAAACAATGACTGGGCTTGCATTCACATGCATTGTTACTCGCGTAAAGCTCGCACAGGTTAGGGTGTGATGTCATTCACCGAACTTAATTGTCAGAGATTGTATTTAGGTGAGATTTTTGGGGTTTTGGGATTTTTAGGTTAATAAAGGTACCTGTACTGTGAGAGTATAGAGAACAAAATAGAGAGAGATAAATGGTACGTATATAGAGTTCATTATGGACAGAAACACACAACTGCTCGTGCTCAAACATCAAAACTTGCCAAGAGGCTCTAAAAATTTTTGTGATTTTTGTTCGTAGTGCACGAGAATCGTCTAATTTTAAGAGAAGTGAGAATCGGTTAATTTTAATTTCTTAGTCTTTGTACGAAAATTTCTCTTAATGAAAAAAATCTTAACTTTCTCAAGTCAAAATTCGACAGAGCGAGGTCTTCCAAGAAAAAGTTTTGAGATAACGAGGGATAATTACATTGAATTAATGAGGCCTAATTGACTCTCTTCCAAATAGAATGTATGCAGTTATCAAAGCTAAAGGCCATCCAACAAAATATAGTGCAGATCCGCTAATCTGAATTAATTTACAAGGGGGTTCGGATTAGTGATTTGTTCGGATTAGCGAGTAGGCATATCTCAAATCTAGGTTTCTGCTTACTGGTAGTTAATTTACAACTTTACACAAACTTTGAATAAAAAAAAAGTTTCTAAAGCTTACCAAAACGTATTTATTGAAACAAAACGGCGTTCATGAGACGAGTTCATTAGAGAAGTCTAGGGAATATGCAGTAAATCGACTGTTACATATTGCCAAAGGCCTGTTCGGAGTACAGGGGGTTCGGATTAGCGGATCTGCACTGTATTAATTATTTTCAAGTGAGTTTGTGTTACTATTACAAATTTTTTTTTCCTATTTACTTTTGTATTATATATTTATTCAGTGAAATAAATTTTTTGAGATATCGAGGTTTTATGATAAGAAGGTTCAATATATAGAGGTTCGACTGTATTTACAATTATAATTTCTTTTCTAAATAAATAAATAAAAAAAAAATTAGCATTTACCTTGAACCGGAGGCCATTCTGCTTAAGTAGACATTCTTGAGTGATAGTGATACAGCAGGTGATGCAGCTGCTGAAATTTTGGCTCTGAAAATAAATCTTCTTTTTTATGAGGCTTGGAAGATTGATTTTTTCCCCTGTAATGTTTTCAATATTTATCATTTTGGTAATGCTGCAACCTTCTCGTGGTATCTTCCAGTGAAGCAGGCATCTTGAAAACTGGTCTGGTATATTCCTTCTTTTTTTCTCCTGAAGGTTTATGGAGGGCACAAATGCCTTATATTTAGCTCTTCATTTCTTTTTACTTAAATTTTTTGTTTAAATCCCCCCCCCCCCCCCCCCCACATCCTCTGCATTTCTTAAGATCATCAAGGGATCAATATGAGCACAGATCCATCTTAGTCTATAATTAAAGATATCTTATCTGAGCTAAAAGTGGAAACAGCGAAAAAAAATTTTGAATATCAGAAATTTAGAAAGAGACTATGCTTTGTCAAAATTAAAAATTTAAGATCAGTCTTCTAAACATCAGAGAGATCAGTCTTCAAAACATCAGCTGTTGTTCAAAGTTTACACTCTGTTTCCATCTCATGTTCTCCAGGGTAATTTTGTCTCGTTCTCCTTTTCCTAAATCCATCTTTATCCAAAATTAACCCTTAATTATTTGTGAATAAACAATTAAAAATAGTAACTCTTTTTGATTAAAAATAGAAAAAATAAAATAAATCCTAAAAACAATTGATAATGAAAGTCACCCAATGTGGAAAAATATAATATATGAAGTGGACGGAAACATAGATGAATCGAAGGTCTTGTGGAGCGATTTACGTAGATCTGGATGAAGCAGACGAAAACACAGGTGAAAAGAAGAAACACAGGAAGGTCTTGGTGAAAGTCTAGGGAGAATGTTACAAGAACAGCAA